>SJYA01002364.1:1032077-1118523 GCA_006410615.1 Neotragus moschatus | reverse complement strand
TTTAGGTCATACCTGAATGGTCTAGTGATTTTCCCTACTTTCTTCAATTTCATTCTGAATTTGGCAATAAGGAGCTCATGATCTGAGCCACAGTCAGCTCCTGGTCTTGTTTTTGCTGACTGTATAGAGCTTCTCCATTTTTGGCTGCAAAGAATATAATCAATCTGATTTTGGTGTTGACCATCTGGTGATGTCCATGTGTAGAGTCTTCTCTTGTGTTGTTGGAAGAGAGTGTTTGTTATGAACAGTGCCTTCTCTTGGCAAAATTCTATTAGCATTTGTCCTGCTTCATTCTATATTCCAGGGCCAAATTTGCCTGTTACTCCAGGTGTTTCTTGACTTCCTACTTTTGCATTCCAGTTCCCTATAATGAAAAGGACATCTTTTTAGGGTGTTAGTTCTACAAGGTCTTGTAGTTCTTCATAGAACCGTTCAGCTTCAGCTTCGTCAGCATTGCTGGTTGGGGCATAGACTTGGATAACTGTGATACTGAATGGTTCGGAAAGGAACCTTGGAAAGGAACAGAGATCATTCTGTCGCTTTTGAGATTGCACCCAAGTACTGCATTTTGGACTCTTTTGTTGACCATGATAGCCACTCCATTTCTTCTAAGGGATTCCTGCCCACAGTAATAGATATAATGGTCATCTGAGTTAAATTCAACCATTTCAATCCATTTTAATTCACTGACATCTAGAATGTTGACGTTCACTCTTGCCATCTCGTTTGACCACTTCCAGTATTGCTTGATCCATAGACCTAACATTCCAGTTTCCTATGCAATAAGTTTTGTCCTAGGCTGTTTCTAATTCCAGTCATGGTTTTTCAGTCTCACTAAAAATATCATGTAGAGAATTGTATTTTAAGGCAGTTAAGTTTTAATTTCTTCTTAGTGAAATAGATAGCCTATACAACCATGAAAATAGATTGTACTATCCTACATGGGTCCCAGAAGATATGAAAAGTTCAACTGTGATTAATGACAAATTGTTCTTTAATCTGCTTACAAACTAATGAGCCTGACTGTCACCTTTTGATGGGTACTGGCAGAAGACAGGACATGATGACACTACTGATGTAGAGACAGAGAACTTTATCACTCATGACAGAGTAAACAGCATGTGCTATAAACAGAGCCCTGGAACAGGGACTCCTGCTGTACCCTGGCAAGAATGCTCAGGAATGCTCAGAGGCCATAGCTTCCCCAGAGTCCTCTGAAATTCCTAAACATAATACACTTAACTCTGTGGTTGTACTGTTTGCAGTGTATTGTTATTTTAAATATTTTCTTTCTGCTAGACTGTGAAAACAAGAGTGCACTCATTTTGTGCCCTTAGCATCTATAGACATCAACATAAACTTAGTGTTTCCTCTGCTTCTCTGCTGCTGCAAAATGAATCACCTCAGATAGCTTAAAACAGCAATAATTTCATTTACTCCCATGGTTTCTGCTTGTCTTGGGGTTTCTGACTTGGGACCATTCACAAGGTTTCAAACAGATGGCTGCTACAGCTGGAGCTCTGGGAGCTGGAAGAAGTTGGGGGTTATTTGAGTTGCTTTTGTTTTGTTTTTCATTTCATGGGGCATTGGGGATGTTTCCTGGAGCCTCTCCTCAGGTGCTTTTGAGGTTTTTCAGTGTGTGGTTGCTTCAAGGTAGGCAAACTCAATGCTTCCAAAGGGAAATTTTCCTGAAAGTAATGCAGAGATATCTTTTCCCTCTGTTACAAGTCTTTTCCTCCAAGGTCAGTCGCCTACTCAGATACATGGTGGAGATGATAGGATCTCCACCAATGGCTGAAGATTACATTTTCAGAAGACAAAATTAGATGCGAGAGTATTGTGGTCATCCTTGACATATACAAATGACCGTATTGTTTTACACATAATTGTTTAAGGAAGGAAAAGTAGAACATAGGAAAGATGTCATATTGTGATTTATATTTGGTCTTTGTCACTGTTTTGGGGACAAGATCCCTAAAACCCTTGGAATTTAAGTGAAAAAAGTAAGAAAAGTGCCTAAATATTCATAAAAATCTCTCAACTGCACCCGAGTATATGTTAATCAGGTGACTTGGAAAACACCTGAGAATGGCTGGTTGCCAGGGGAACCAGACCTGTGATTAAAAGGTCAGAGCTTTCATTACCACCTGGAGGTTGAATTGACCACCAATATCCAATGATTTAATCAATGGTACTTACGTAATAAAGCCTCCTTATAAATCCTAAAGGACAGAGTTTGAAGAGCTTTCAGTTTTGTGAACCAGAACACTTCCATGTGCTATCATGCTGGGCTAAAATTCCACAAGGACAGAAGTTCCTTTGTTTGGGAACTCACCCTATGAATCTCTTCATCTAACTGCAGGTTTGTATCTTTTAATATCCTATGCTGCTAAGTCACTTCAGTCGTGTCTGACTCTGTGCAACCCCATAGATGGCAGCCCACCAGTCTTCCCCATCCCTGGGATTCTCCAGGCAAGAATACTGGAGTGGGCTGCCATTTCCTTCTCCAATGTATGAAAGTGAAAAGTGAAAGTGAAGTCGCTCAGTCATGTCCGACTCTTAGCGACCCCATGGACTGCAGCCTACCAGGCTCCTCTATCCATGGGATTTTCCAGGCAAGAGTACTGGAGTGGGGTGCCATTGTCTTCTCCAAACTAATATCCTATACAAACCAGTAATCTAGTGAGAAATGGCATTTCTGAATTTTGAGCCACATTAGCAAGTTAATAGAACTCAAGGAGGAGGTTGTGAAAACCTTGTGCTTAAATCTGTTTTGTCCAAAGCACAAGTGACAACTGAACTTGCAACTGATAAGTGGAGGGCAGTCTTATAGGGTTGAGTCCTTAATCTGTGGAATCTGATGCTACCCCTGGGTTGATAGTGTCAGAACTGAGTTGAATTGTAGGACACCCAGCAGGTGTTGGAGAACTGGTTTGCCCCACCTGTGCACATTGGAATAATCTGGTATAGAATCTTTAGAAAGGAAGGAGAGGCAACAGAGAGAGGGAAGAAAACTCCACTTAGAACAATAGCAGCAATCTAAAGATTACAGAAATATAATTACAGTAACAATGTGAAATTATAAAACAGATTTTTTTTAGATGCACGTACTTATTCATATTAAAAGTGCAATTGTCAGTTAAGTTTATATCAAATGAAAGAACTACTGGAAGAATTAAAGAAATAATTTTATTATTAACAAAATTTAGAATATAAAATTAACATAATTTAGAATTAACAAAATAATATTGAAATCTGATTGAAATATAGATGATTTAAACATAGGAGAAAATGTGAATCTTCTGATTCTAAAATAAGTTCATACTTCTTAACACCATTTTATGTTTTCTTTTAACCATTAGTAGCATAGTATTCTGTTCTGATTGAACTCTAATTGACATAATCTAGTAGATTGAATAAATCAAAATAGCTGTTTCATAATGAGTACAGATATAATGATTGAAAGAAAATGAATACATAAATGAATAATTTAGATGGATCCACACAATCTTGAATTTTGGTTGGTCAACAGATATTTTTCTCCTTCACTAGAATGGATTTTAGTGATTGCAATTGCCTATTTCTGGAAGAAGAGGTTTGTGAATTTTCTAATATAGTTTTTGAGTCCTTGAAAAACATCAAAGTATTATAACTTAAAATAGGCACTGTCTATGTCTTATAGCATTGTTGATCAGGAGCTTTTTATTACTTTCCTTTTGACCTTTCATCGTTTCTTGAAAAGTTGCTACTGTTGCAGGATGATAGGCAATTTACTTACATGTAATGCAACTCTTCCACTTGGCCCTCTAATCATGAACTTCTTTGAATGCTACCAGAACCTTCCCCAGTGGGTGTGAGTGACAGGTCTGCTGATAATGGAGGTCATGCCATGTAGAGATGATGTGTTTTTTTTCTCCTTTGCAGTCCTTGGTGCAGCTTCTGCTTATCGATTGTTCTTTCTGTCTTTATTACTGAGTGGGGAACCCTCTGCAAATGAGATAACAGTATCTTAGAGGTTTTTATGGCATTAAATTATGCTACAATTATGTCTATTTTCCAAGTATATTTATTTTCTTGTGCAAGCAATTTCAAACCATTTAACCAGTTTCCCAAAAGGTACATTATATTTAAAAATCTAATCAAATTTGGTATGATTTTATAGAAATATATGGTATGATTTTATAGAAATATTTATTTAATTCTATAAAATATCAGTTTTCTCTTTTATCTTCAAGTCAATTTCATAGTCCCTGTATTCCTCGATGTGATAATACTTAGACATATTCTGATTCAGATGTTCTTTCTTAGATGGAGTTTTGCTTTAAAGTATCACATATTATGGGGCTGGAACTGGTGATGAAGAAGAACTGGTCTTGGTATCACTATGTGATTCTTAAGGCAGCATTCTTCATGTAGTCACATGATACTCATCTTGACATTCTTGATAGTATTGACTCTTTGATATTTCTCTCTTCACCACCTGTTTTCCAGGCCAATTGAATGAATATCCTTATTTCTGAAAGTTATAGTGTTATCCTCTTCATCAGGGCATTCAAGGAAGTCCTTCCCTTATTCTGGAAGAATTCTTTTTTTTTTTTTTTTATTTTTTAGGGAGTTAATTTTTTTTTACTATTTTATTTTTTGGGTGTGGTGGGCCTTTGTTGCTGCATGTGGGTTTTTTCTAGTTGCAGTGAGCAGGAGCTACACCTCTGTTGTGGTGTGCGAGATTCTCATTGTACTGGCTTCTCTAGTCACGTGAGCTTCAGTAGTTGCAGCCCTGGGCTCAGTAGTTGCAGCTTGCAGGCTCTAGAGCTCAGGCTCGGTAGTTGTAGCACAGGAGCTTAGCTGCTCCAAGGCATGTGAGACCTTCCTGAACCAGGATCGAACCTATGTCCCCTGCATTGCAAGGAAGATTCTCAACCACCAGGCCACTAGGGAAACCCTGGAACAATTCTTATTCATATGATGCCCAGCATTACCCAAATAACCTTTCTTCACTTGCTAGTTCTCCTCCTAAACATTATTTCTCCTGTGAAGACTGATATTTATAGCTGTATATTAGTCCCTGCTCTATAACTCCACAGAACCTCAAAGACTTTCACTCTTGCTCTCTCTACATACACCCAGACCCACCCACCCCCACCCCCTATACACGCCTTAACATTTCTTCAATTGACAATCTTACCTGGTAGACTATAAGCTTAGTGAGGACAGTGACCAATTCTTCTTCATCACCAGTTCCAGGCCCATAATACATGATATACTTGAACTCGACGTCAATCCCTATTCCTCGCTTATATTAATATTTTGAAAAAGTTCTCTCTGTGAAACAAGAGAAAGAAAGGAGCTGAGGAAATACAAAGAGACAATGAAAAAAGAAAGGAGATGAGACAAGTGGAAGGGAGAGTAGAAACGAAAAATGATCTGAAGCTCAAAGTTAGGATGAGTATACAATGGTAATTTTCATATGTAAAAGCCATAAGCTATAACTGAAGGGTTAGTTTCTAATAGTACATCTGAGCATAATAAGACTAATGCCAAAGATATGTGTGTGTGTATATATATATATATATATTTTTTTAATTTTACAAGGTTTTCTTTATCTTGTTAATTTGTCCTCGCATAGTGTGACTGAGATTCACATTTTTATCTAAGTGATGAGTGAGGAAAGAGCTTCTGACTGTGTTCTCAACCTGTGCTCATGAAGACCACGCTTAGTTATTTCCTGGGTCCTTCTGCTCTAACGTTTTACCATTTTCCTCTGCCTAACTCAACTACTTACCTTATTTCAAATATAAGTTTTGAATAGTTTCCACATATCTCTTCCCTTACTTTCTTGGCCACTCTATACCTTCCAAAGTTCTTCCAGAGTGTTCTTCTAAAATTGAAAATTTATCATTTCACCCAGCTTTAAATCTTTCTGTGGCTTCCCATCACACTCAGGAAAAGGTTGAGTGTAATTTGTTGCCTGTCTTATTTATATTCCTTTTCCATTATGCCTCCCTCTTCTCCTTACACTTTTGGTTATTTATAGATGCTTGAAAATGACCTTCTCTCCTACTCCTCTGGGCCTTTATGCAGGTTTCTGCTGTCTAGCATGATTTTCTCCTTATATTTTGCACTTGGTTAAATGCCACTTGTGCTCAAACATGCTGTTTAAGTGACAGCTCAGTAGTATTTCGTAATCTCTTTGAATGAATTACTTCTCTTCTTTAATTTTCCACAATACGTCCTCTATATCCTGCATTATAATATTTTTGATACTTATTATTCCACTCCTACATGCATTTTCTGAGAACAAATACATTTCTCTGACTGTCTACATATTCTAAGTACTTAAATCTGATGTACTCTATACATTAAAGAATACAGTCTGGATACTATGGTTTAAACTCAGGGTGTCTAAATTGCAAATTATAGAAATTCATTGCAACTTTGCTTAAGCAAAACACAACTTTTTAAGAAGTGAATTAAAATATCCAATAGAATCCAAGTAAAGACTGAGTAGATAGGAACTAGAATGCCATTTATTTTTTTTTTTTTTCCCTTATGCCATTTTCCTCTTTACTTCTGGGGGTTTTAGTGCTTCTGAGAGCATACAGCCACTTCAGAGCTCCTAATTTACACACCTTCATTAGTATTGACAGCAATTTATATCCTTTTCTGAATTTCCAGTTCTAAATACCTATAGAAAGAATTACTATGAAAATTTCGTAGAATTTAAACCATGTGTCACATGGCACCCTTTGATTAATCACTGATGTTCACATTGATCAAAATAGTAATTAGATGTCATCATCCCTGTTTGCAACAACAACAACAACAGAATTATAACTTGTTAATATCTTCACATGGGCCCCTAAATTTCCCTCTAGTATCTAAAATCAGAAAAAAAAAAAACTTAGTAGAACAAAAACATATGGAGTACAGAAATGAAAAAAGAGTCAAGTGATCACCAAGCTATGTTACTGTTCAACAAAAGCAAAACTATTATGAGAAAAAAATGCAAGCCAGACTTTAACTAGTATTTCTCAAAAACAAGACTTTTAATCTGTGAATACTTAGCATATTTCTTTCTACATATTCTATTTATTTTTAGCTTTTATATTTCTATATTTTTAGCTTAATTACCTTTGAATTTCTTTCTAAACTTTCTTTAACTTTTAAAACTACTTTTGTCTTCTTTACCAATGAATATATTTAACTCTTACATTTTCTTCTAATTACATGTCTGCTGTATTTCCATTTCATATGAATTGGCAATTTTCATTGCTTTCTGAATAATTTGATATTTGATTTTCTTTTCTTCTTTTTCCTAAGTTTCCAAGCTATTAAGATTTTTTGTTTACCTTTTCTAAATTATCTAAAATACTATGGAGATTTCTATCATAAAGTATTTGATTTAAAAAATTTTTCAAGAGTTTTCTTTGTAGCAATGTCTAAGTGTTTTCAAGAAAAACAGATTAATAAATTGTAAATACAGAATATATATATACATATACACAAATATACATATAAAGTAATATAATTAACACACTCAAAATAATATAGATGTAGATAAAGAAAACCTTATGTCTCATATATATGCATTTATATACATTTATAAACATCAATTGAACATTTGACTGTGATGGTTAATTTTATGTGTCAGCTTGACATGGTACCCAGTTTCTGGTCATATGTAGTCTAGATATTGCTGTAAATGTTGATGTTATTGCCATTTAAATATGTAGGTTTTGAGTAAAATAGATTAACCTCTAGAAGGTCTTACCAATCAGTTGAAGGCTTTAAGAAAAAAGACTAAGTTCCACAGGAAGAGAGGACTCTGACTCCAGACTGTCTTAGGACTAGACATCATCTCTTTCCTAGGTCTCCAGCTTGCCAGCCAGCCCTGGTGATCCTCTCCCATACCTAACAACCAGTTGCGCAAGGTAATTCCTTAAAATAAATTTCTGTCTCTCAAATTAAACGTCATCTCTCAAATAAAATATTTTAAAATATTTTTATTTAAGTAGCCTCTATTGTTTATGACTTTGTACATTTTTTAAAAATAGGCTTTTGTTTACTCTGTTTTATATTTGTATTCTTAAAGTTTACCTTTCTAATATTTGTATTATGCATATTGTATTCATTACTTTGTTTTCTATTTTTCTTTATCACTGACTGGGCTGTATTTCTTATTCCAGTTAGTAAAGCTGAAATCTGTTCATGGGGTCAATCAATTAATTCATATTTAGAATAAAAAATGGATACAACAGTTTTCTTCTGTTCTTATTATTTAAATTTTACTTTTTTATTCTTACTCTTATTTTATGTTTTGATCAAGTTACTTTACATTGACTTTCTTTATCTTATTAATTTATGAGATTAATTATACTTTTCCATTTCATTAATGGATACTTCTATTTCTCTTTACTTGCATATATCTATACTATATGTGCATATAGTATAAATTGTATATATAGTATATATATAATATAAATTATTTATTTATCTATTTATACTAGGTATGAATACTAGGATATTATGTTCCCTACTGCCTTTCCTTACTAAAATTATAAGGAATCTTTAGAAAAATCTCATTTCCTTAAAACAAACTTTACCCTTTCAAAGTTTCCTACGTTTTCTTTACTTATAGTATCATTTAGTTAACAGCTTTTATTCTTTCTTTAGTAGCAAGAATTTTCTTTTCCAAGAATACTTTTTCTGGACATATAGTTCATACTCTATTAATTTGCACTTAATTTTTTATATGCCAAAGTTTATTGCTCACCACTGTTTTATTTCTTCTGCATTTTCTCCTTTTTAGAAGTTCTATTTTTGCTTCTTTTATTGGTTTCTTAGATTCCTTTTCAGTATTTTCTTCAGATAGTAGAGTGAGTGATATTTTCTTTGTATAAAAAAATCAACTTCTTTCACTTTGTCTAATGAATGACATTTATTGATGTATGTAGGAGCTGCCCTTATATTTCACTAGCTATAAATATTATTTGCTGTCTTTTGGTTCTAATTTGGTGAAGAGAAATCTAATTTATTAAGTTGCTTGTTTTTCTGAGTGGCAGTCTTTATGATAGTCTTTTAGTTTTTTAACTTTTCAAAATTTGTGCCTTTTTGTCATCAATTGCATCCAGCAAAATGACATCCACATACATATTCAGATCATTATTCATTTTAGAAACGTTATTTTCCTTTTAATGGAATAATTATTCTCTGACTTTTATTCACTTCTAATTCTCCTCCTGTTATTTCTATATTACATTCCCTAGATTCATCTGCCATTTCTTATTTCTCTGAATTTCATATTTTTGATTTTTTTTCCCCTCAGAAAACAAGAGTCTATGAACATCAAAAGTCATACATAGGAGGGAGAATTAAAATCCCAAGCCATTCATAATCAAGATCCCACAAGAGAAAAGGACAGATTTACTTAATGCCTCAGTTTGTTTCTTGAAAGGAATTACTAGATATGTTTATAGGAGTCATTTGTGGATTTTCCCTTTTCCATTCCTAAAGTGGTGCAATGCCAGCATTGCTAAGACTAGTGCAAATAGTGCTAGGCCTTTTGTAAAAATAATTTTGTGGGTTGGAAAATACATTTACATTTTGGATTGAATTAAATTAATGATAATGTACATTCCAGTTTTTGACCATCAAGATTGCATTGATGTATTTGCACACAAGATTGTTTTCTGATGTCAGGCGCTTATAATTCTGTGTTTTCAGTTAACATAATTTGGTTTTATTCAATCTCACTTTTCAAGCAGTGGCTATGACTATAAGTATGATATCAATAGTTGTGTTTCATAATTGAAAATCACCCAAGGAAAATTATAGGTATTTTTGCTTATGGATATTGAAGTGACTGAAAATGGCATTCCCTGATAAAAGAGGGAATAACTATGACCCACAGGTCAGATCTTCCTGACTGCCTATTCTGGCTAAGATTCTTAAAACGCAGAGACATTACTTTGCCAACAAAGATCCATCTAGTCAAAGCTATGGCTTTTCTAGTAGTCATGTTTGGATGTAAGAATTGGACTATAAAGAAAGCTGAGCACTGAAGAACTGATACTTTTGAACTGTGTTTTGGAGAAGAGAGCCTCTTGGACTGCAAGGAGATTAAGCCAGTCAATCCTAAAGGAAATCAGTCCTGAATGTTCATTACGAGGACTGCTGCTAAAGCTGAAACTCCAATACATTGGCACCTGATGGGAAGAACTGACTCACTGGAAAAGACTCTGATGCTGGGAAAGACTGAAGTCAGGAGGACAAGAGGATGACAGAGGATGAGATGTTTGGATGGCATCACCGACTCAATGGAAATAAGTTTGAGCAAGTTCTGGGAGTTGGTGATGGACAGGGAAGCCTGGTGTGTTGCAGTCCATGGGGTCGCAGAGTTGACATGACTGAGCAACTGAACTGAAGATATTTTCACAAGTGTAAGTGGTTTAAAAAAAGTAAAGAGAGAATCTTATTTCATGAAACATGAAAATTTTATAAAATATAAATTTCAGTTTTCATCAATATGTGAACTGTGAACTTCTAGATTTTCAAGTTGGTTTTAGAAAATGCAGAGGAACCAAAGATCAAATTGCCAACATTGCTGGATCATTGAAAAAGCAAGAGAGTCCAGAAAAACATCTATTTCTGTTTCATTGACTATGCCAAAGCCTTTGACTGTGTGGATCACAATAAACTATGGAAAATTCTGAAAGAGATGGGAATATAAGACCACCTGACCTGCCTCTTGAGAAACCTGTATGCAGATCAAGAGGCAACAGTTAGAACTGGACATGGAGCAACAGACTGGTTCCAAATAGGAAAAGGAGGATGTCAAGGCTATATATTGTCACCCTGCTTATTTAACTTATATACAGTGTACATCATAAGAAATGCTGGGCTGGAAGAATCACAAGCTGGAATCAAGATTGCCAGGAGAAATATCAATAACCTCAGATATGCAGATGACACCACATTAATGGCAGAAAGTGAAGGAAAACTAAAGAGCCTCTTGATGAAAGTGAAAGAGGAGAGTGAAAAAGTTGTCTTAAAGCTCAACATTCAGAAAACGAAGATCATGGCATCCGGTCCCATTGCTTCATGGCAAATAGATGGGGAAACAATGAAAACAGTGAGAGGCTTTATTTTGGGGGGTGCTGAAAAATCATTGCAGATGGTGACTACAACCATGAAATTAATAAATGGTTGCTCCTTGGAAGAAAAGCTATGACCAACCTAGACAGCACATTAAAAAGCAGAGACATTGCTTTGCCAACAAAGGTCTGTCTAGTCAAAGTTATGGTTTTTCCAATTGTCAGATATGGATGTGAGTTAGACTATATAGAAAGCTGAGCACTGAAGAATTGATGCTTTTGAACTATGTGTTGGAGAAGACTTATGAGCCTCTTGGATTGAAAGGAGACTAAGCCAGTCAGTCCTAAAGGAAATCAGTCCTGAATATTCATTGGAAGGACTGCTGCTGAAGCTGAAACTCCAATACTTTGGCCACCTGATGTGAAGAAAAGACCCTGATGCTGGAAAACATTGAAGGTGGGAGGAGAAGGATGACAGAGGATGAGATGGTTGGATGGTGTCACTGACTCGATGGACATGAGTTTGAGCAAGCTCCAGGAGTTGATGTCCCCTCCAGGACAGGGAAACCTGGTATGCTGCAGTCCTGGGGTCTCAAAGAGTCGGACACGACTGAGCAACTGAACTGAACTGAAAGTGATATCAAAGTCATGGAACTAGGTCCGTATACATTTTTCTTGGTGTTTTATAGTTAAGAGGTATAAAAAGTATGGACAGGGATAACATCATTTGCCTATATTTCTAATTAAAAATAAATTAATATAAATTAATTATCCTTTGCTTTTTTAATGGACTTGAGTAATCTGGAGTATATTTGAAAATATTCTTTATTTTTTGAAAATTCCAATGTAGTCTCTTTGCTTAAGTTTTAATGTAATAAAGCCCTAAATCACATTTCTTCTTTTATAATGTATGGCTTGAAAAATGGATTGAATAATATTTTATATGCGTTTCGGGTTTATAAAGAATTTAGAAAGCATTCGAGGTTTTATTTGGGCTTCCCAGGTTGCACAGTGGTAAAGAATTCGCCTGCCAATGCAGGAGACACAAGAGACATGCTTTGATATCTGGGTCGTGAAGATTCTTTAGAGGAGGAAATGGCAACCCACTCCAGAATTCTTGCCTGGAGAATTCCATGGACAAAGGATCCTTGTGGGCTAAAGTCCATGGGGTTCCAAAGAGACATGTAGAGTTTACACCCAGAGGCTATATTTAGACAGAAACCTCTTAACATTTAATGTTAAGACTATTTCAACTTTAGGATGAAGTAGCAAATCCTATCGGAAAAGGCAATGACACCCCACTCCAGTACTCTGGCCTGGAAAATCCCATGGATGGAGGAGCCTGGTAGGCTGCAGTCCATGGGGTTGCTAGGAGTCGGACACGACTGAGCGACTTCACTTTCACTTTTCACTTTCATGCATTGAAGAAGGAAATGGCAACCCACTCCAGTGTTCTTGCCTGGAGAATCCCAGAAATGGGGGAGCCTGGTGGGCTGCCATCTCTGGGGTCGCATAGAGTCGGACACGACTGAAGTGACTTAGCAGCAGCAGCAGCAAATCCTATTAATTGAATATCTGCAATTGAGAATCCATAATAATGTATCAAAAAAGAAGAAATATTTGAATCTAGACCATGCCATTTATAACCTGAATACTCTTGAGTAAATTAATTAGATTTTACTTCCTAATCCCAGAATATAAGTAGGTGCAATCTTCTAAAGAAGGTTGTTGTTTAGATGATAATATAGGAAAATGCTTGACAAGCAGAAGATACTCAATAAAAGTAGTGATTTTGTCTCTGTATCCTATTTCAAATAGTAGCAGTGTCCACAGTTTAGTGTACAATGTTCATCCAGCTTTTACCTGGCATTTTATAGAAATGTTTCTATTATTTCCTTTGATTAAACCAGCTTGAGCCAAATTGAGAATTAATACTTTATTACCTATGAATTAAGATGTTTGTTAAACAAATTGATTTGGTAATTTTAACAAGGTTCTTATATCAGTGAAGAAAATATTAAAATATTAATCATAGTACCTAACTTTGGAAAGATCCTTAGAGACCATAAATCTACCCACTTTATTCTACATATGAAGAAATAATGGGAAAATAATCTTCCCAAAATCATTTTAATCATTTTAATAATCTTCCCAAAATCATCCATATATGTTTATGTATTTTGTATTTACTGTAGGTAGATCTTTTCAACTCTGTGAGATAAAAAGGAAATAAAAAGAAAAAAGTTAACTTGTAAGATTACAATAGCTCAATAAAGAGTACAATTCTTGCAATGTATGATGGTTTAAAAAAATTTAAGTCACAAAATGAATATATTATTGTCAAGAAATTATGTTTCCCTATTAGGTAATTTCTCTACTTAGTTTAATAAACTAAGCTCCTCTATTAGACATGAAAAAAATAATGCTAAATCATTTCTAGTGTTCTATATGCCTGTTATATAAATGGGTTAAAGATGGAAACTGTATATTGGTCTTATAGTGTTCATTTTTTTGAGACAGGCTGGGACCATTAGCTCAACATCCAAACTCAAAGTTTTACCCATCCTGTTGCTTTAGATATAGCTGAAGTAAATCAGTGTTTAGACATTTAAAGCCTTCCTGCTTTGCATACTCCACTAACTACACCCAAGATCTGCTAGCCAGAGATAAGATGAACCTTGGGACCATCGAAGACCCAATGCCACTGTTGCCCTACAGAATTCTATGACTCAGAAAAGTGTCTGGTTTCCCTTGTGCTGTTAAGCAACCATCCTCAGGACACCATAAGCTCCCTCTGTGATTCTGCATTCTTGCCCCCACAGTGTTCCCCTGACATTTTCCACTTCCTGTTGGTGGCCCAAACTGTTCCCTCTGGAAGGCCACAGGCTGTCATGGATTTCCTTTCTCATGGAGCCTATCAGAGTACCACCAAAAATATAGCTCCTTATGTGTTCTTGCCACCTCTTGCCTAACCCTTTACCTTGATCAGCCCCCAAATCCCTTGAACTCACTATAAAACCAAACTTGAAGGCCTTATAATTTATTGGGGCTAACAAAATATTTTAAAATATAAATGATACTTCATTTTATTTTTTAACATAGAGACTGATTAAAGCCACATAAAGTCTTAGATCACACTCTTCCCTTGTTCTTCTGAATAAAAACTTTAAAAAAAAATTACTCAGATTTATGTTTAAATGAAAGCAAAAGTTCAGTTCTGAAGCAACTGGTTCAAGTAACAAAGTAGCAACAGTATACTTTTTCACAAACAGAATTTTAAGAATGCAGAACAACATTCCATAGCTTCATACACAATCACTATCTCTAACCCTGTCTGTTGCTAATTTATTTGGTACTCAAGGACTATGGAATTGAGAAAACCCATGATGATAATGTAAGGAAAAAGAGGCAATTTCCTCCCCAAATCCCTAAAGAAAGTCTGCATTTTTCACTATTATAAAGAATTAGATTGAAAAAAAAGTCACATAAATGCCTTTAGTTGCAAGTCTCATCATGTATGTTGGGCTTTCCCCTTGGCTGAGTAGTAAAGAATCTTCAATGCAGGAGATGCAATCTCAATCCTAGGGTCAGAAAGATCCCCTGGAGGAAGAAATAGCAAACCATTCCAGTATTCTTGCGAGGAAAATCCCATGGACAGAGGAGACTGGTGGGCTACAGTCCATAGACTCACAAAGAGTTAGACATGACTGAATGATCTGAGCACACATATATCATATGTGATCTCCCTCAGAAATAATCCTTGATTTCTACTTTCTCAATCCTTGTTCTTAAATGCCTTTCCTATGCTTGCCTTTGATTATAGCAGCTATTAGAATTTTGTAAATTATCTATTTTCTAGTTCTATTCCCTCTCTAATTATTAAATTCAATAATATCAATGATTATATTTTTATTCTTACGATCTGTTACATTCCATTTTATTTTTTCTGGTATGAAGTGTGAAGTAACAGTTGTTTAGTTGTGTCCAACTCTTTAGGACCCCATGTACTATAACAGTCCATGGAATTCTCCAAGCCAGAATATTGGAGTGTGTGGCCATTCACTTCTCCAGGATTTTCCCAACTCAGAGATCAAACCCAGGTCTCTCACATTGCAGGTGGATTCTTTACTAACTGAGCCACCAGGGAAACCCAAGAATACTGGAATGGGTAGCCTATACCTTCTCCAGCAGATATTCCTAACCCAGGAATCAAACCGAGGTTTCCTGCATTGAAGGTGGATTCTTTACCAACTGAGCTACCAGGGAAGCCCCTGTTTCTAGTATAGAATAATCTATTTTTCTTTCTTTTTCTTCCTTTCTTTTCTATCTGGATAATGAATTGATTTTCTTCATTTTTTTCTTTTTAAAACTAAATTAAAAAAAGGAAAATAAAAAAGACAAAAAATAAAATGTAAAGAAAAAATTAAATTGAATTTCATTCATTAGAATAATTTTATACCAATATTCAATTATCTGGCAGTTAGACAAGCACCGTGCCCATCACAGTGAGAGTGTGTGAGTAGAAATTATATCAGAATATCCTGAGTTTTTAAAGAGAATTAAATTTAAATTGAAATTGCAAGGCTTGACCAATCATAGCTTTTAGTAAAGATTTTGATACTGGATATGAGTTACTATTAATCATTTCACGGTAAGGACACTGTGTTATTTAAGAAATGTACCTTAAAAAACAACAGGATAGGAAAAAACATGATTTTGGAGAAGAATCACTATCTAGAAAAATTTATAACCAGGGAATTACAAAGGACAATAAATTTTTCTTCTGGATAATTACAACTCTCTCTTGACGAGTCTTCCTGGGTCTGAAACCTACAAAAATACCATTTTTTATTGTTGTTGTTGTTGTTCACAGTTAACTTTCAAAATGTCAGTCACATAATTTCTCTTCTCAGGAGTTTCTTATGACAAATCATTTATTATGGAATAAACTTGACTAAAGTCTTTCCATAGCCTACCATTCTGGTTCTAACTCTTTACATACTTTTACCCACTAGACAAATATTCAATATTGTTATTTCTCTTCACTTTACTAGTGATGAAGTTTAGTCATATGTTAGAAGAAAACAACTCATTTATCCTATTTGGTTTTCAAGATTGTGTGTGTGTGTGTGTGTGTGTGTGTGTGTGTGAGAAACACAAGTATTTAAATACGTTGACTATAAATTCAGATTTTAATATCCAAATCTTTTCTATTTAAAAGTATTAGCGTCTGACAAAAAGGAGGCATACTTGGTATCTAGAATATTTTTTGACCTGTTACAATTAATCAATTATATACAGAGAAAAACATAAATTTTCATATTAGTATACCTTACTTTAAAATTTCATTTTAGATTATTTTCACATGCTTTATAAAATGGACATATATGTTTCAAATGCTTAAAAAATTAATTTCAGGGTTTCAAAAACTGGACTGTTTATAAGAAAAAAAAAAGCTTTACTTGCCATACAGATGCATTATAACAAAGTGTGTACATCTCTGTAAATTGGAAATGTCCTTTTTAATGTATGAGGAGAAATATTTCAGAATCTGATGATATTTGCATTTGGTTTTCACTAATGACTTCATTTTTCACTCCTGGTGTAAAGTCTAGAGTAAACCCTTCACTGTAATTCATTGATAGAGACCTCCTTAATCACATGGCTGTATTAATAACTTTTTGTTACACGTTATACCTTAGTGATTTTAAGAGGTCAACATTCATCATTTTGCATCATGTTGGGCAACCCTTCTCAGAGAAAAGCTAAAAATTGAATTGATTTCTCAATTTTATTAAGACATGAGCACACTGATAATGCATACTTGGTCATGCCTAAATCCAATTTGCATTTATCTCTCCGTGTTTCTTCTGTGCAGTAGGCAGAAAAGAAACTGCATTTGCTGTAGATACTGACAGGTTAGAAATCATCTAATAAATATTCTAAATGACTGAGGTTTGAAGACGTCTGGAAATGCTTATATGAGATAAATGATTGGAGGAATCAAAGAAGCTTGAGCTGAGAAGAGAATAATTAAAGGATTCATGTCCATTTTCTCAGATACTTGAGAACCAGGAATTTGGAATGGGTGTAATATCTTCGGTGTGAGGTTACAGATATACAGTAACCAAATAGGTACCTATGAGTTAACCAACAGGGTTTAGAGAGATACCTCAAGGGGATCTGACCCCCAAAGATGAGAGCTCCCCAAACTTTAAAGTGAGCATCTAAAAAAATTGATTTCACTTTCTTCAACCCCCTCCACACCCCTTTTTGTTTATTAAATTAATTATACTACAACTTGCCTTAATATAGGAACATATCATTAAAGTCATGGAAATAGTAGAATTAGGACTAATCTATTTAAAAAAAATAAGAAAGATGATTCAGCTCACTTGTAAGGAACTATTTTCTCAAAGCGTCATGAGTGTATCTAAAAACAAAACCAACAAAAAATCATAGTGATAGTCTTATATAATGCAATTTTTGAAAATAGTGGAGCCATTCTACCTCTTATTTAAACAGGGATTCCTGTTTTAGATAAAATGAGTGCATATAAAAGTTATTTCCTAAGTTAGTTTTATTATACTAAGATTTTAAGTGAAAATTATGCATTATTAAGGTTATTAGTTTATTGTAACAATTGATCTCTACTCATGCACAGAGCCAACAAATGTTTATATAAAATCTCCTCTAAATTGAACATACCACCCTCTTGTTCTGAAATCTCCAGTAGTTCTCTTTCTGATGGTAGCAAGACATGGGTAGAGAAGGAAAAATAATTTTTCTCTACCCTCCAGGGTATTGGCTAAGCTGCATTCCCACTGTAAATAACACATTTAAAGTTAAATTGTAAAATTTATTTATGTATGGGACTCTCACAAAGATATGAGGCTCTAAGTATAGGAGAAGGTGTTGGTACCCCACTCCAGTACTCTCGCCTGGAAAATCCCATGGGTGGAGGAGCCTGGAAGGCTGAAGTCCACGGGGTCGCTGAGGGTCAGACACGACTGAGCGACTTCACTTTCACTTTTCACTTTCATGCACTGGTGAAGGAAATGGCAACCCACTCCAGTGTTCTTGCCTGGAGAATCCCAGGGACGGGGAAGCCTGGTGGGCTGCCGACTATGGGGTCGCACAGAGTCGGACACGACTGAAGTGACTTAGCAGCAAGTAGTGACCAGAGATGGAACTTGTATACCTTTTAGACAAAAATAAATAAATAAATCTGTGAATTATTGACATGACAAAGGAATTTGCGCTATTGAAAATAAACAATGAAATACCAGTTAGGAAGGTATGAGTTAATTTAGCAGTTTGTTTATATAGCTGTCTTGGTCCTAAATTCCCTTTCTCTGCCTCCTCCTCTACAGAGGATTTATTTTCTTTCATCTGAGAGATTTATCTTCTGTTTTCTGGGAAGAAGGGTAAGGTGAAAGTGAAGTCGCTCAGTTGGTCTGACTCTTTGCGACCCCATGGAGAGTGGGGCTCCACTCCTCTACCAGGCTCCTCTTTCCATGGGATTTTCCAGGCAAGAATACTGGAATGAGTTGCCAGTTTCTTCTCCAGATCTTTCTGACCCAGGGATTGAACCTGGGTCTCCTGCATTGTAGGCAGACACTTTACCATCTGAGCCACCAAGGACATCCCCAAGGGTAAGGTGGAGGGAGGTCAAAGTGATATTTCTGCTTCTGCAATTTTCTCAGACTCCTTAAACTTAATGTATTCAATATATCAAGGTGCCATATTTTGTGGTATCACATCTAGAACCCCATCACATCTCATGCTGCTGCTGCTGCTGTTGCTAAGTACTCTGGGCAACGCCATAGACGGCAGCCCACCAGGCTTCCCCTTCCCTGGGATTCTCAAGGCAAGAACACTGGAGTGGGCTGCCATTTCCTTCTCCAATGCATGAAAGTGAAAAGTGAAAATGAAGTCACTCAGTCGTGTCCGACTCTTAGCAACCCCATGGACTGCAGCCTACCAGGCTCCTCCATCCATGGGATTTTCCAGGCAAGAGTACTGGAGTGGGTTGCCATTGCCGTCTCCATGTAGTCTACAATTATTTGTACAAAATAACCCCCCTACTGGTAGTATCCCTAGGTGCCATTATTTTATCTCAATCATCCTTTTAAGGTATATGTTTCATTATTTCTCCACACTTACTCTTCTCTACAGCTGAACTGTTTGTTCATTGGTCTCTGAACTGATCTGGGGTCTCCCACATCTTCACTTTACTTATGAAATTATTTTAAGAAATACTGAGCAAATGTTGTCTGTCTGATATATCAATTACTTTGTTTATCCTGATTCCATCCCCACCCCCTCCACTGGCCTTTCTGGTTATCTATCTGATTATTTTTTTAATCCATCTCTTATGGACTGAATTATGTCTTCTCAGAATTCATAGATTGTTTATTGTATCATAAGTTTTAGTTCCTCAGTATGTGGAACTACTGCATTTAATCTGTATTTAGACTGGGAATTTTTAAAGAATAAGTTAAAATTGAGGTCACTGGCAAAGCGTTTAATTTTCCAGTTGGGCTAGTGTCCTTATAAGAGGAGACTAGAACACATAACCAAAGACAGAGGGACAGCCCCATGAAGACACAGCAAGAAACTGGCTTTCTGCAAACTAAGGAGAGGAGCTTCAGAGGAAACCAAAGCTGCAGACACCTTGACCTTGAATTTCTAGGCTCTGAAACTTTGAGAATAGTAGTTTCTGTGTTTTAAACTACCCAGTTTGGGTATTTGGGCATTCCTATCCAAATACATTGCCCATCACTACAGAAAGTATTATAGGAAAATTTGATTTTGAGTGATATAAGTGTGGTACAGAATATATTATATTGTATTATAAATAATGATCCATATTTTCAAATTTTCAGTGGAACTTTAAAGACCTAAATATTGGCAGGGACCTGACTGAATGTCCCAGAGTAGAGGAATGCTGAATATGCAGATCAGCTTCCAAGAGTTATTATTACAAACCTTCCATGTATAATTGTAGAAAGAAACAATGTAGAAATAAAAACCAATGTTTTAGTTTATTTCAAAAATATTTCATATATATTCTTCTATATCTCATTATTGGTTTACATATATTTTATTTATATGTATATTTCATATATATACATTGATATATCAATATCTAGATATGGATTCATATCAGTTCAGTTCAGTCACTCAGTCGTGTCCAGCTCTTTGTGACCCTATGAATTACAGCACATCCGGCCTCCCTGTCCATCAGCAATTCCTGGAGTTCACCCAAACTAATGTCTATCGAGTTGATGCCATCCAGCCATCTCATCCTCTGTCGTCCCTTTCTCCTCCTGCCCCCAATCCCTCCCAGCATCAGAGTCTTTTCCAATGAGTCAACACTTTGCATGTAGTGGTCAAAGTACTGGAGTTTCAGCTTTAGCATCAGTCCTTCCAAAGAACACCCAGGACTGATCTTCTTTGGAATGGATTGGTTGATCTCCTTGCAGTCCAAGGGACTCTCAAGAATCTTCTCCAACATCACAATTCAAAAGCATCAATTCTTTGGCACTCAGCCTTCTTCACAGTCCAATTCTCACATCCATACATGACTACTGGAAAAAACATAGTCTTGACTAGACGGACCTTTGTTGGCAAAGTAATGTCTCTGCTTTTCAATATGCTATCTAGGTTGGTCGTAACTTTTCTTCCAAGGAGTGTCTTTTAATTTCATGGCTGCAATCACAAGCTGCAGTAATTTTGGAGCCCCCCAAAATAAATCAGCCACTGTTTCCACTGTTTCCCCATCTATTTCCCATGAAGTGATGGGACCAGAGGCCATGATCTTCGTTTTCTGAATGTTGAGCTTTAAGCCAACTTTTTCACTCTCCTCTTTCACTTTCATCAAGAGGCTTTTTATTTCCTCTTCACTTTCTGCCATAAGGGTGATATCATCTGCATTTCTGAAGTTATTGATATTTCTCCCAGCAATCTTTATTCCAGCTTGTGCTTCTTCCAGCCCAGCATTTCTCATGATGTACTCTGCGTATAAGTTGAATAAGCAGAGTGACAGTATACAGCCTATGAATGTGGATTCATATACTCACAGACATATATAGACCTACATTAATACAAATATTAATGTTGAATTCTGCCTTTGGCTTTTTTGAGAACAAAATTTATTTGCATTTTTATATAATTAATTTAGAAATTCCAAAATATAGGACATATATCACTAACAAGAAAACTTCATTTACCTTCATTTTCTTGACTGATTACTCAAGTTCTTTCATGATTTGTTCCTAAACAAATTACATTTATACAAGTGATGTCTAGACTAGCAAAATAAATCCACTCCACTCCTTTTCCTTGGATGTACTGCTTTTTCAATCTGGCTGGACATTAGAATTACCTGGAGAACTTTTACTACATATGCAGAGATTTTTATTTAGTTACTCTGGAGTGCACTATGGCCATCGGTGATTTCAACAAATTTCTGTCATTCTCAGAGCCAGCCAAGGAAAATAGTCACTGCTCTATAAAGCTTGAGAAACAGTTGGGACTTTCTTTTGTTCCATACCTCATTTATGAGCTTCTCAGTTAAGGGAGCAACTTATAACATCATTAACATCACTTTATTTATCTTGAAGATCTTTTTGCTTCATGATATGTAAGTAAAATAGAGGCATATCTTAGAGATACAGCTCCAGACCACTGCAATTAAGTGACTATCACAAAAAAAGTGAATCTCATGATTCTTTTTGGCTTTTCAGTGCATCTAAAAGTTATGTTTACTCTATAATGGCAGAGTAGAAGGATGTGCCCTCATCTTCTGCAAGAACTCCAAAATTACAACTCACTGCTGAATAGGCATCAACAGGAGAATGTTGGATTCCACCAAAAAAAGATACCCAACATCTAAGAGTAAAGGAGAAGCCACAGCAAGGCAGTAGAAGGGGTGAAATGATGTTTAGAATCAAACCAAATATCCACTAGAGATGCTCAGAGGGCACAAATCTTGTGTGCACCAGGGCCTAAAGACCCCACAGAGACTGAGCCAGTACTGTGTTTGACTGTTTCCTGCAAAGGTGTGGGTCAGCAGCAGCCTGCTGCAAGGCAGGGGCTCTGGGTGCAGCAGACCTGGGTATGGCATAAGTTCTCTTCAGTTCAGTTCAGTCATGTCTGACTCTTTGCAACCCCATGGACTGTAGCCGGCCAGGCTCCTCCATCCATGGGATTTTCCAGGCAAGAATACTGGAGTGGGTTGCCATTTCCTTCTCCAGGTGATCTTCTTGACCCGGGGATCGAACCCAAGTCTCCCTCATTACAGGCAGATGCTTTACCATCTGAGCCACCAGGGAAGCCCCTGGGTATGGCATAAGTTCTCTTGGAGAAGGTTATCGTTTATCTGAAAATAGAGCCACCAGAACTTACACAGGACTGGGGAAATAGACTCTTGGAGGGCACAAACAAAACCTTGTGTGCACTAGGACCCAGGAGAAAGGAGCAGTGACCCCACCAGAGACTGACCCAGACTTGCCCGTGGATGTTTGAGGCATGTGCATGCATGGGATCTTTAGAAGGAGATCACCATTATCTTCATTACCTCCACTATAGTTTCTCTTCAAGTCAAACAACAGGTAGGGAACAGAAAGACCATCAACAGAAATTTGGATTAAAGTATTACTGGGCATGGCCCCACTCATTAGAACAAGACCCAGTTCCCCCCTCTGTCATGTCTTTCATCAGGAAGCTTCCTTAATCCTCTCATCCTTATGCATCAGAGGGCAGACAGAATGAAAACCACAATTACTGAAAACTAACCAAACTGATCACATGAGACACAACCTTGCCTAACTCAATGAAATGATGAGACCTGCCATATACGGCCACCCAAGCAGATGGGTCATGTGGAGAGTTCAGACAAAATATGGTCCACTGGAGAAGGGAATGGCAAACCACTTCAGTATTCTTGCTTTGAGAACCCCATGAACAGTATGAAAAGGCAAAAAGATAGGACATTGAAAGACGAACTCCTCAGGTCAGTAGGTGCCCAATATGCTACCGGAGATCAGTGGAGGAATAACTCCAGAAAGAATAAAGAGACAGAGCCAAAGCAAATACAACCCCCAGTTGTGAATGTGACTGGTGGTGGAAGTAAAGTCTGATGCTATAAAGAGCAATACTGCATAGCAACTTCGAATGTTAGGTCCAAGAATCCAGGCAAATTGGAAGTGGTCAAACAGGAGATGGCAAGAATGAACATCAATATTTTAGGAATCAGTGAACTAAAACAGACTGGAACGGGTGAATTTCATGCAGGTGACAATTATATTTAGTACTGTGGGCAAGAATCCCTTAGAAGAAATGAGTAGCCATCATAGTCAACAAAAGTGTTAAATGCAGTACATGTAGGCAATCTCAAAATTGACAGCATGATCCTTGTTCATTTCCAAGGCAAACCATTCAATATCACAGTAATCCAAGTTTATGCCCCAACCAGGAATGCTGAAGAGGCTGAAGTTGAAATTCATAGAAGTTCAGCTTCTGTGAAGACCTACAAAACCTTCTAGAACAGACAGCCAAAAAATATTTTCTTTTTCATTATAGGAGACTGAAATGCAAAAGTAGGAAGTCAAGAGTTACCTGGAGTAACAGGCACATTTGGCCTTGCAGTACAAAACGAAGCAGGGCAAAGGTTAACAGAGTTTTGCCAAAGGAACACACTGCTCATAGCAAATACCATTTTCCAACAATACAAGAGAAGACTCTACACATGGACATCACAAAATGGTCATTACCAAAATCAGATTGATTATACCCTTAGCAGGCAGAGATGGAGAAGCTCTATACAGTCAGCAAAAACAAGACCGGGAGCGGACTGTGCCTCAGATCATGAACTCCTTATTGACAAATTCAGACTTAAATTGAAAAGAGTAGGGAAAGCCACTAGACCATTCAGGTATGACCGAAATCAAATCCCTTATGATTAATAGAGTGGAAGTGACAAATAGATTCAAGGGATTAATTTGACAGAGTGCCTGAGGAACTTGGACAGAGGTTCATGACATTGCACAGGAGGTAGTGATCAAGACCATCTCCAAGAAAAAGAAATACAAAGAGGCAAAGTGGCTGTCTGAGGAGGCCTTACAAATACCTGAGAAGAGAAGTGAAAGGCAAAGGAGAAAAGGATATATATCCATCTGAATGCAGAGTTCCAAAGAAGAGCAAGGAAAGATAAGAAAGCCTTCCTCGGTGATCAATGCAAATAACTAGATAAAACATAATATTGGGAAAGACTAGAGATCTCTTCCGGAGAAGACAATGGCACCCCACTCCAGTACTCTTGCCTGGAAAATCACATGGGTGGAGGAGCCTGGTGGGCTGCTGTCCATGGGGACGCTAAGAGTCAGACACCACTGAGCGACTTCACTTTCACTTTTCACTTTCATGAATTGGAGAAGGAAGTGGCAACCCACTCTAGTGTTCTTGCCTGGAGAATCTCAGGGACAGGGGAGCTTGGGGGGCTGCCATCTATGGGGTTGCACAGAGCTGGACACGACTGAAGTGACTTAGTAGCAGTAGTAGAGATCTCTTCAAGAAAATTAGATCTACAAGGGAACATTTCATGCAAAGATGGCCACAATAAAGGACAGAAATGGTACAGACCTTACAGAAGCAGAAGATATTAAAAGAGGTGGCAAGAATACACAGAAGAACTGTACAAAAAAGATCTTTGTGACCCAGATAACCACAATGCTGTGATCACTCACCAAGAGTGAGACATCCTGGAATGAGAAGTCAAGTGGGCCTTGGAAGCATTACTGTGAACAAAGCTAGTTGTTTCAAATCCTGAAAGATGATGCTATGAAAGTGCTGCACTCAATATGCCAGCAAATTTGGAAACCTCAGCAGTGGCCACAGGACTGGAAAAGTTCAGTTTTCATTCCAATCCCAAAGAAAGGCAATGCCAAAGACTGTTCAAACTACTGCACTATTGCACGCATCTCACACACTAGCAAAGGAATGCTCAAAATTCTTCAAGCCAGTCTTCAACAGTTTGTAAACTGTGAGCTTCCAGATGTTCAAGCTGGATTTAGGAAAGAGAGAGGAACTAGAGATCAATTGCCAACATCCAATGGATCATCAAAAAAGCAAGAAAATTCCAGAAAATCATCTACTTCTGATTTTTTTATTATGCTAAATACTTTGTATATTACATCAAACTATTGAAAATACTTAAAGAGATGGGATTACCAGACCACCTGACCTGCTTCCTGAGAAATCTGTATGCAGGTCAAGAAGCAACAGTTAGAACTGGACATGGAACACAGACTGGTTCCAAATTGGGAAAGGAGTACATCAAGGCTGTATATTGTCACTCTGATTATTTATCTTATATGCAGAGTACATCACATGAAATGCCGAGATGGATGAAGCACAAGTTGAAATCAAGATTGCCAGGAGAAATACCAATAACCTCTGATATGCAGATGATACCACCCTTATGACAGAAAGTGAAGAGCTAAAGAGCCTCTTGATGAAAGTGAAAGAGGGGAGTGAAAAGTTGGCTTAAACCTCAACATTGAGAAAACTAAGATCATGGCATCCAGTTCCATCACTTCATGGCAGATAGATGGGGAAACAGTGAGACATTACTTTCTTGGGCTCCAAAATCACTTCAGATGGTGATTGCAGCCATGAAATTAAAAGACATTTACTCCTTGGAAGGAAAGCTATGACCAATGTAGAAAGCTTATTAAAAAGCAGAAAGATTACTTTGCCAACAAATGTCTGTCTAGTGAAAGCTATGGTTTGTCCAGTCCTCATGTATTCATGTGAGACTTGGACTACAAAGAAAGCTGAGCACCAAAGAATTGATGCTTTTGAATTGTGGTTTTGGAGAAGACTTGAGAGTCCCTTGAACTGCAAGGAGATCCAACCAGTCCATCCTAAAGGAAATCAGTCCTGAATATTCATTGGAAGGACTGATGTTGAAGCTGAAACTCCAATACTTTGGCCACTGATGTGAAGAACTGACTCATTTGAAAAAACCCTGATGCTAGGAGAGGTTGAAGGCGGGAGAAGGGGATGACAGGGGATGAGAGGGTTGGGTGGCATCACTGACTCGATGGACATGAATTTGAGTAAACTCTGGGAACTGGTAATAGACAGGGAAGCCTGGCGTGCTGCAGTCCATGGGGTTGCAAGGAGTTGCACACGACTGAGCGACTGCAGTGAATTGATCTGAACACTATAATAGTCTATTAAGCATGCAATAATATTGTTTCTGGAAAAGAGATGTGCATAGCTTAATTTGAAAATACATTATTGTTAAATATTGCTAACCATCATCTGAAAACTAGAGTTGCCACAAACCTTCACTTTGTAAAACCTGCAGTATCTGCAATGTACACTAAAGTGCAGCACAATGAAAGGAGGTAAGCCTGTAAAACATATTTTTGAAAACATCATATAGCAGATTTGGGAATTATTAATTTGTCTAGAAAATATTTTATTTAACTACTTAGATAAAGATAGTGTTTAACAAATTAAGTGCAAAGTCTGAATACCTAGGGATATTTTAGGTAGAGAGGGATGAAATTACTTATTTTTTGCAGGAACATTAAAATATTTAAAGCGAAATTAGGTTTGTGTGGGCTGGATCTTTTAAAAACAATTTAAACTCAGCTTTGGAGAAGTGGAATGTTTTTAATTTTATAAAATGAAAAAATGTATATATAGTTTGGATACTAAATTGACATTCTAAGTTAAAGCATGGGTTAAATTGTGGTGGTGTTGTGTTGTGCTCAGTTGTGTCCAACTCTTTGTGGCCCCATGGACTGTAGCCTGCCAGGCTCCTCTGCCCATGGAATTTACCAGGCAAGAATACTGGTGTGAGTTGCCATTTCCAACTCTAGAGGATCTTCCCAACCCAGGGATTGAACCCGTGTCTCTTGTGTTTTGTCTTCTGCATTTGCAGGTAGATTCTTTACCCCTAGCACCACCTGGGAATCTCATGGATTGAATGAAACAAACATTTTTGTATATACCCTAAAGTCATATGTGAATTGAAGGGATAATCTATTTTTTTTTTCTAGGGTAGAAGCCTTACCATGTATTTATCTGGGATAGGGTTTATTGACCTTGCTTCATACTTTTCCCACACATATGCTGAGTAAATGACAGACACTATTGCATTCCACCAGTCACTCAAATAACTGAAAGCTTCCACAAAAGAAGCTACTTCTGCTTTTCCTTTTTCTTATTTATTTGGTTGTTAATTTCCTGAGGTTTTTATAAAAAGAAAAAATCTGAAATTGACAGTTTCGTGCTTTGTGAGAGGTTTTTCTTCTTCTTTTTTGTCTTTGTTTTATTGTTTTTTGGAAAAAGATAAATTCCTTTCCTCTCTACAGTTTTTCAACATTTTCTGTTCAAGTTAAATACCAGCAACAACTTTAAATAAATTCAAAGAAAAAGCTTCTTAAAAAATAAAAATCTTTCATCAATCAGAATTTGTGATGTTTTGGAAGGAGAATGTTAGGCAAGTTTATCTTAAGAAAAAGAAAACTTTCTGGTCTGAAATTAAATTTCTGTGTTAATTACAAAAATTAAAAATTTCAGATGGAACAACTCTGAGTTGTCTTTGTGCTGAAGTTTACTATATTGTGGCATTTCAAAATGCAAATAAAGATTCAACATATCTGAGGAACAGTATTTTATCTTTGAGTTAAACAACATCTACTCATACCCAGATGCCCCAATTTTGGATTCCATAAATACATCAACAAGAAACAGTAATAGTAAAATATAGTTAGCAACTTAACTAATCATGATATACAGTATAATACAAAGTTATTTATTTAGGTTTTTCAACTTGTAAATTACAGAGATTCTACAGCTGATTCATATGTTACTACTATTAGTTTTCTAACATTTTCCTTCAGACAAATTTGTGTTTGATAGGAAACACATATTTCCTTAGGAAGACAAAAAGCAGAAAAAAAGGAAATGTATCACTAAAAGTTATGTTTTGTGTTTTCATTATAGTTACAAATAAGCTCCCAACTAAGGCTCTGTGCATGTTATTCCTTCCTTATGCGAGTGCTAGTTAGAATAAAAGTTAGAATAAAGATAGCCTTCAGAGAAAGTCTTTTCCTAAGATGGTAAAAGAATTTCCCTCAGTGAACACTTTGAACTATAATTTACCAATCTGACATTAAAATAAGTGTCATATTTGGCTTTTTTTTTTTTTTTGTAGAAGTGGTTTATAATTGGTCAACCAAATGAGATGAGATCTTTCAGCAAAGTGCCTAAAACTGTATAATCTGGGATGAAATTTGATATATGCTTGAAGATATATTTTGAAATAGTAAAAAACAAGGCTCTTTTTTAGCTCTTTTACAAAAACAGACACAATAAGTACATCTGCATTTAGGCTGTATTATCATATTCATGCATTCAGTACTTACGTTGAATTTTCTTCCAAATATGACACTTCTAGTGGTGGTTACTGACTGAATCATTTTATCTTTTTAATACAGGGATCCAAACAGAATACAAGGGATCCAAACAAAATGCAAGGGTTTCAGTTAATCCAATTTCAAATTATATAGAGTATATAAAAAACGTGCTATTTAGTTTCTGAATTTTAGTGAATGTGCAGTGGGCACTTAAAAGTTTTTATGTTCATAAAAATTACATTTTCAGAGACTGAACTGCTTCCATCTTCATTCAATCAGAATGGATTTGTATTTAAAAGGAAAAGATGGACTATAATTATAAAGTTGTTTGACGCTCTTAAATCAATTCATGTTCTGATGCTTGGAGTTCCAGCTGCATGATCAAAATGTAGTGTCTGGCTCTTGAATTTTCCAAAGCAATAAGAGAGATCTCTGAAGGACAACAAAGGAATGGGAAAGTAGCGGGTATGCTGCGGCAGAAATGAATGCAAATAGCATCGCTGTTCGTTTCATTCACAGCAATCTGTCACCTTTTAGTTTCTCTTTCCAGATAGAAATAGGGGATAATGCTGGAAATAGTAATGCATAAGTGGACAGAGTCTGACCATTAAAATGTTTACCATTTCCAGAATGATGCCTGCAGATGTTACAAAATTGAAACTGGAAAGATGTTAGAATTGCTGCCGGTTTCTATTCATTTGAATGGCAGCAACCCAGAACTCTGTTTTACGGTTTCATGTGGAGGGGCAATCCATTATCTTTTTTTCCCCTTCTGGGATCAAATAGTGTTTTTGTGAGGATTATATCCCTGTCGTAAGCAGCAGTGGAACCAATATGATGAGGTCTGAATGTCGAGCTTATTTCCAAATTCAACTCCTTTACAATTGCAGGGTTGACTTAGAAATTGAAAATCCCAGTTATGTAATTGATTTTTAAAAGTTTTGAATAGGCAATTCTTCCTTCAAAATAAGCATTAAAAAGACTCACAGGAATTAAAAAGTAGCAGGTGAGGGAAAAATAGGTATTTTTGTATCATTTAGAATTCTTAAAGGATTGTATGGGTGCCAAATAACCGATATTTACATACTAGTTTTGAGCAACTAATTTTGTCAGCAGGTTTTTGTAAATGAGAAAAATATAGCCTAAAAAGTTTAAGTATATTTTCCCCTTCCCAAGATTCATGTATTTGGTTAGCCTGAAGTTTTAACAAGGTTGTCTTTTTTTTTTTTTTTTTTGAGACTAGAGTCTACCTGGCTTTGAATGCTGTACTTAACATAAATCCCAATGAAATAGTCATGCTTGTTTTAGAAAAAAAAATTGTATTAAAAGATAATGAGTTCTGTGATAAAATGAAGCACATTACTCCTAGAAATAGTTTAAAATACTATAGAATATTATGCCTGGGAACCAACTCATTGATTTTTATTTACAGAGAGAAAACATATTGTGTGCAAATGACTAACCTGTTTCTCCCCAAACCCCATAGAGCAACATTCTGCGTTTCGTTGTTTAATAATCGCTGGACTTTTTTTCTTCTTTTTGAACTTACTTGAATCAAGCTTTTATTCATAAACATATATAAATATTCTTGGCGAGGTTATCCAAAAGCTCCACATTTCAAACTCCAGTGATCAGTTCTCATCTTACTTGATTTAGCAGTATTTGACACAGTGAATCACACTTTCTTTCTTTAAACAGTTCTTCACTTGGTGTTTTAAAATGTCACAACCTCCTGGTTTTTCTCCTATCAGAGTAAGCACTTGTCTCATTCTCCTTCTGCTAGTTTCTCTTCAGTTCTCCACCCTCTAAATAATTGAATGGTCTGACTACCATTGCTCTCCTTTTCTCTTTGCAGTGATCCTCTTTCGTAGCTTTAAATGTCACCATGTGTTAATGAGATCTTACTTTTTATCTAAAATCTGAGTATATCCCATTAGTTTCTGATTTGTATATGTAAGTACCTGCTTGACAATTCTATTTGGAATTCCAAATAGGTAAGTCAAACTTAATATAGTTAAAATCCAAGTCAAAAAAGTTAATCTCTCGCTCCTTCTCTCCAATCTCGATGCTGTCTTCCCCAACACAGTTAACAGCAACTCCAGCCTTTTAGACTTCCATTATCTTAAGATCATCCTTCCTACCTTTCTCTCAGTAATCCATCAGCAAGTTATGCTAGGTTTATTGTTGTTCATTCACTAAGTCATGTCCAACTCTGCAGCTCCACGGACTGCATCATTCCTGTCCTCCACCATCTCCTGAAGTTTGCTCAGATTCATGTCCTGAATCGGTGATGCTATCTAACCATCTCAACCTCTCTTGCCCCCTACACCTCCTGCTATAAATCTTTCCTAGCGTCAGGGTCTTTTCCAATGAGTCAGCTCTTTGTATCAGGTGGCCAAAGTACCGCAGATTCAGCTTCAGCATCAGTCCTTCCAATGAATATTCAAGGTTGATTTCCTTCTGGATTGACTGGTTGATCTCCATGCAGTCCAGGGGATTCCCAAGAGTCTTCTCCAGCACTGCAATTCAAAAGCATCAATTCTTTGGTTCTCAGCCTTCTTTATGGTCCAACTCTCACATCCATACATGACTGCTGGAAAACTCACAGATTTGATTATATGGATTTTTGTCAGCAAAGTGATGTCTTTGCTTTTTAATATGTTGTCTAGGTTTGTCATAGCCTTTCTTCCAAGGAGCAAGAGTCTTTTAATTTCATGGCTGCAGTCGCCATCTGCAGTGATTTTAGAGTCCAGGAAAATAGCATCTGTCAATGGGACTGGATGCCATGATCTTAGTTTTTTAAATGCTGAATTTTAAGCCAGCCTTTTTGCACTCCTCTTTCACCCTTATCAAGAGACTCTTTAGTTTCTCTTCACTTTCTACATTAGAGTGGTGCTTGCCTATAAATTCTGTACTAAATGTTACATTTATATAAAATAGTTCTAGTACATATATCTGTGGACATTTACTTGATAGGAGGTGAAGGCAGTTAAAGGCAAATCCCCTAGCCTCCCCTTCCAAACACACTGCTGTTCTTAAAGCTTTATTTTATTTAGTATGGAAAACATAAGACTGCTATAAGTATTGAGAGCCTCAGAATTTAATGAATTTAAATTCATTATAAATTTTAAAATATTTTAAAAATTAAATTCAAAAATTATAATTTTCCAGAGCTAAAAAAAATAAGAAAGTAGTAACACCATTTACAATAATCAAATACATTTCTGAACTTTTCCCTATGAAACAGAAGCTTTATAAAAAGTTGATCTAGTCATAATTTTCATCAAGATTGCTGAGGACAAAATAAAGATATTAAGTCCAAAGTGGTTTCTCGGTTAGGAACAATGATATAAAAAGAAACAACGGGATGAAGTGGAAATAAGATAAACCATAAAGTTGGGAAAATAAGAGAAAAGAGTAAGATGAAGTATCCAAACACTTTAGGATATAAGCTTTGTAAGAGTTTTTTGCTGTACCTGCAGGCCTAAGAAGGATGCTAGGCACTAGATAGACATCCAAGTAGTCACTGAATGACTTGAGAATGCATTTTCACCATCATTCTAGATTCTTTTAGGGGAGCTGAGATAGACAGCAGAATTCAAAGCTGCAATATGAACACGTATCCTGAAAAGGGGACACACTTTCAGAAAGTAGGGTTTCTTCTTTCTTTCCTTCCTTCCATCCTCCCTTCCTTCTGTCTTTCCTTTCTTTTTCTTCCTTTCTGACTATACTGATGTATTTGATTGGTCTGCAAAGAGTGAAATATTGCAGAAATGATTTCCATTTGGTGTTTGTAAGTTTTTCCAAGATATAGCAGCTTGAGAATAAAAATTCCTTTTTTCCCCTCTCTTTCTCAAGTTTGATGTTCAGCTGTTTAGTGGAGGCAACATGAATTTCTTTTGAGTCTTCTTTCATGTAATCTTTGAATCTTAAAATGTATGTCAACAATCTCCAAGATTCTAAATTTAAATTGTGTGAAACATCATATAGAAACTGAATGGAAGCACTTCCTTGACTAATAGACAGCATTTGCCAAGGTTTATTTTTTTTTTTCCTTGATAACCGCCAATATAGGCTTGAGCAAGTAATCAAATTCTGACAAGCATTTTCTCCTCAACTAAATATAATAAAACAATTAGAGCACACACTGCATGCCTCCAGATTGCTCCCATTGAACAGGATGAGGTGATTTTTCTTCCACCATCTGATGTTTTAAACATCCATGGATAATTGCTCCATAGTCTTATATTTAAATGATCTTTAGAAGATAACACTTTCTAAATCTCCTTCCCAGAATGTTATGCAAGTAGCATTTTTACATAATCTGCATAAGAATATAGAGCTTCACTAAAATTGCTGGATACCAAATGTGATTTAAAATGTTATTAAAAATGTAAGCTCAATTGGACAAAAATGCATTTCATATATTTTATATTGACTTGACATTTATTTCTTTAATTTCTAAAAGCCTTAAGGCCAGCAGGGTCGCTACTTAGAGATTCAGTGATGTATATGAGATGTTCGTGCTTCTTTGGTGGCTTAGTGGTAAAATCCACCTGCATTGCAGGAGATGTGTGCAGGAGACGTGGGCTGATCCATGGATCTGGAAGATCTCCTGGATTATGAAATGGCAACCCATTCCTGTATTCTTGCCTGGGAAATCCCGTGGACAGAAGAGCCTGGCAGGCTACAGTCCATAGGGTCTCAAAGAGTCTGACACAACTTAATGACTAAACAACGTGAGATGTTTACCAAAAGGAGTCCTAATGATCTTAAGGAAACATTGCAAATATCTTTGCAGAGTTGATAGAAGTACTACTTTAGAAGACAGTGGCTATCTACCCCTCATTCTCTGATTTAATAATAAACCATTTAAAATGTATAATACCAAGAATAAGGTTTATCATCTGAAAGCGATGTTAGATATACATTGTGTAGAATTAACGTGAAGGCTTCCATGCATTTTTGTGAATGATTTGTTGCTATAGTTTAACCCTTGATTTTGCTTATTTTTACTTAATTGAAAGTTGAAGATTTTAAGCCAGAGTTGTCCTTATGGTATAAAAGCTTTGCTACTATATACCAAAGTAAATACATTTTATATTAATACTTTTCCACTTCCAAGAAAACCTATATCGTCTTCTCAGTCCTCATATCTATGTGTTTAATCCTTCAGTCCAATTTGATCTTTTTATTTTGACGATACCCAGTTTTCTTTCAAACTATTTTATTGTATTTGATACCAAAAAGGTCATTCAAATAAATAAGTAATGAATAACTCAGTTGTTTATTCACAAAGTATATTGAGTATATTAATGTTTTATGAAGAAAGGTGTTAGACCATGGGGACACGATAAGAAAATTGACAAAATCCTTGGCTTCCAAGAGCTTACATTCTCCCAGGGTTGACTACTAATATACTGGGAACTAATGTCAATTAATAATAAATGCGCTGAAGAAAAATAAGTAAAGTGAAAGGATAAGGAGCGAGGGGAGTGCTGTCTTAGGGTGATCTGAATGGAGGTGTCTGTGAGGAGAGGCAAATTTTAAGCAGAATATTGAGTATAACCTGGGAACTGGTCAGTTATGCTGGGGAAGAAAATTTCCCCTATGGGAAATTGCAAATGCAAACACCTTGATATGGGTTTATACTTGGGTGTTAAAGAAAGAGCAAGGAAGCTAGTGTGGCTCAAAGAGGTGATGAAGATGATTTACTGAAAATCTCACATAATGAGGTAAGACAATTAAGAGAAAATTAATATTGAAGGGATAAGTCTTAAAAATTGAAAGGCTCTCAAGATGTTAACAAACTACTGCCATTTTTAGAAGCTGGTGATTTGGACATCAATGTTATAGTCAGGCAAGGATGCAGCATGTGACCATTAATGGTAGAATCTACAGATTGAAGTTTTTAAACATAAACTGAGGCATACTGAATATTTTAAGAGTTTGAGAAATATCTAATCTAATCAGGTAGCACCATGTTGAAGTGTCTGGGAATCCTCCACTAATAAAAGCTCAAGAGAGACTTTTATGGAGAAAAGACTAAAGCAAAGTAAGTAAAGAATTGATTGGCGATAGCTTAAAGCCCAGTTGGCTCCTTGTGACTAGTGGTCCTTAGGTTTCGATCTCATAACTTTGAGTCATTCACAGATTTTTATTTGTTCATGGGGCTGTCACAGCATTGGAGCCACCTCAGTCTAATTGCCTCCGTGTTTAATTAATTTAACATGTTTATGATCTATTTAATGTTCTATTTGTTGTCAGAAGATGACTATTTTACTTTCACGTTTCTCAGATAAGAGTTTTACATGACCATAGAAACAAACAAATAGATATAAATATAATCACATATTTGTTTGCATGTGGATAATATATTATTATGAATACTTTAAGTTCCTTCCAGCCTATGGCTATTGTATAATACCAGAGGGAGTAGTACTTGACTCTATGAAACTGCTCTTTGAGATGTAACAACTCTGTTAAGTCTGTTATACATTCAGAACAATATCATCAGATGGAAGACATCTGGAGTATATTATCAAGTTCTATATTACAGATGTCTCTTAAAATCTGAAGGTAATTAGGCAAAGACAATAAAGAAGTAGAAAAATGTTTATTGAAATAAGTTTACCAAGAATAAGGACAAAATTGGAAGAACAATCTGCTCTGAAAAAAAAAAAAGTGTTATCTTGAGATAAACGTTAATGATGTGGACTTCTTTAATGGACTTTTCTTAAATAATGATAATATTAGTGCAAAATGCTAACTTAGCTTTTATATATATGTTTACCTTCTTTGCTAGACACAAAAATGCTAACCTTTAAAAAATATTATCAGGAAAAAGAATTGGGGGAATTATACATAACTATTTACAATATTGTTGCTTACTTCACTTACCTTTATTGTACATAGTTATATGTAATTCCCCAAGTTCTTTTACCTAGTAATATTTTTAAGAGGTTAGCATTTTTGTGTCTAGGAAAGATGAGAGCATACAGAAGAAAAATTAAAATGTTCTGTTTTCTCATAAGGAATTTATATTTCGTATTTTTCCTGCAACTGACAGAATTATTTACCTTCTTGGCTATAACTTCAGATCTGCTACTTTAATTTTCAGATGAAATTTTTAAAATACTGCCTTTAATATCATTTTATTGATAACAGTTTATATGTTGAAATATCTTCTATGTATTTTTCAGTGATTTCATCTTTTTTGTAACTGATGCTTGATGGAAAAATCTGTTATTATAGGCATAAGGTAGACATATATTTCATCTAAGGAAACTATGATGATATGTTTCTATGGCTGAGTAAAATTAAATCAATATTTTTAAACCAATTTAAAATCACTACTTCAACGGAAGTGTCTTGTACCACCAACTGATCTATTATACTGCTTTGCATCGTAAGTGAATTTATTGCTTAAGAGAATGGTACAGAATAGATGTTTATAGCTATAGTATCTTCACAGACCAAGGTAAAAAAGCAAAGAAAATATTCAACAGATGCATAATTTTTATATCAGATCTTGCTTTACACTTTGTGGATTTGAGTCTACCTATTTTATATTGTCAATTATAATAAGTAACAATTGGAAAAAATCAAGTTAAAATGTAAACGGATTCTATGAAAAAGTCTTGGATAAAAGAACAAATACAACTGAAATATAAATTAATAAATTATATGAAAACAATAGAATTGATAGGAATCTAAAGAATGAACAGAGGAGTGTTTATGCCTCTATATGTTTTTGTTATTAAAAATCAAAGATTACAATTAGTGAGTTAAATTCTCAGCTCAGAAAACCAGAAATAGAACAGCAAAGTACATTGAAAGAGTGCACAAGGAAAAAAATAATTAAGCAAAAAGGAGAAATTAATGTTAGAGAAAGAAAAAGAAAACCAAATCTATGTAATAAAATCCTGGTCTTTTTTTTAAAACAATTTACTATTTAATTTTATCAGGAAAAGAAAGACAGAGGCAGAGAGACAGAATAAAGAGATGGTAAAGGGAAAATGACCTTTTAAGTAGATAGTATATTTTGAAAATGGTAAGAGGCTTATTTGCAGATTTATATAAGTAGTGTTGAAAACCTAGATGAAATTAATAATTCCTTACAGAAATAGAGTTTATCAAAACTATTCCATAAAAAGATTGTACAGTCAAATCTGCACAGGAAAAAAAAAAAAGAAAAGAGAATAATGAAATTTCCCCACAAAAAGGGATAAGGCCAAAATGTTTTCATAGGGGAAATAGGTAAAACTTCAAAAAACAGACATTTCTATAGGTTCTGTGACATATCAGTCACATTGTCTTGAGAAAAACAAATTTAGGTTGATTTTTATATTTTGAATGTTAATATTAGTTTCAGTAGGATCTTATCTAATAACTTATAAATTCTGTGGATTGATGGAAAATAATATGCTCACACTGGAATTTTGAGGCAAAAATACTGCAGGACTGATGAGAAAGATCAACACAATAAAAACAGAAAATAATGGGAAGATGTCCCTTGATTTCAGCAAGGATTATCACTGCACTTGAGACCACCAGTGGTGTTTATTTTGTTTTTAATAACTTCTGTATTTACAAAATTATCTATAAAGAACATGTATCAATTATAACTGTGCATCAAAATTTTAATATTTTCACTTCTTAACTGTGAAATAATCATAATGTGATATCTTTCAGCCTTGTTGTAGAATCTCAAAACAATTCAGTTGTTAGAACAGAGAGTACAAATAAATTATCCCTATGGAATAGCTAAACTTTACTAACCTGATTTCTCTGGACCTAAGACTAATACTGACCACATGTCTGAATCCTGTCTGAAAAGTCAAGATTCTATTAAAAAAATACAAATCAGCTATTTTTTTTTTTCACGAAAGAAAAGACCCAGACACCTGTACACACAGAGACTCAAAACTACAGACAAAGCTGACTTCTAAAAGAGATTAGAAAATGATCAAGAATTTAGGACTATTAAAACTTGCTTTATAATAACCTCCTTAAAATGAAAAGTAATCTAATAAAAATTCCCCATATTTCTTTTAATATTTTTGTTGGAAAGGCTTACTCTGTCTTTATGACTATTTACTGAAGTAAGTGATGTAACAACATTTTTAGAGCACTTTATTTTTATTTCCTCTTTCAGAAGTGTCATTTCACTTTTCCTGGAGCTGATCAACATCCATCGCACATCTCCTTTCAAGTTGAAAATATACAGATAGTTTTGAATTTTGTGAACTCTTCTGTTATTAAGTTTTGTCAATTGTCAGCATCCATATTCCATTCTGATGATGAATAGGGGCATTATATTTCAGCATTAAAATGCAGTTAGGGTTGTAATGAGCATCATTAAGGACTCTAATGGGAATCGGAATTGTATGTCATTTTATTCAGGGTTTTTTTGTTTTAGTTTATTTGTGCTTTACAAAATTTTTAAAACATTTCTATCAAGCAGGTGGGAATAGCTTTGTGATTTTAGAAGTACACATATAAACATCATTTTAACACATCTATTTCAAAACACTCTAATCTCGTCTGTTTTCTAAATCTTCCTCTTTGCCTATAAGAGTAGAATAATAATTCTTCCTAGTATTTATTTTTGCTTCCAAGTTTCTTCTTATAAATCTAGTCTAAACCTTTATGGAATATATGATTTTAGATGGACATCTGTACACTTAAATCAGAATAAATTAAATGATCTATAATAGAAATGAAAAAGACTTGCTTTAAAGTCTGAGTCACAAAATGAGTGGTTCCTTGATTTTACCTTAGAAATTAGTATATATGTCTTTTTACAAAAGTTATAGAGACATGCTGTAACATTTCTCAACCTCCTGTGTGATACATTGTGTGTGAAGACCACTCACACCTCTATGGAAATTTACTGAGCTTGCTTTCATAATATATACAGTAATATACAGATTAAATATGGACAAATATTCATTGTCTCAAGTTCATTTTCAATGTAATATTAGACTTTCTACTAACTCTTACAAATCAATAAAACTATTCTTAAAAAGAAAAATAAATTTTCAGGACTTAGGCTTTGCCCCTTTATTCTGTAGCTTTCTAGTTTTATGTGAATGTAATTTTTGAAGCTTCTGTGAAGTAGGATGTTGATGTTTCATTAATCAGAAAGATTGGGTGACCCTTTCCCATTCCATAAGCAAAGTTAACTATCACAGTACCTTCTATTTCTAAACGAAAGCTTCAAAGATCTTAGAGTGACTCTGAAGAATTAACTCTAGTCCTCTGAAAAATAGATTTCAGTGGCAATGAAAGAATAGAACTCCCAAATGAAATATCAAACAACTTAGACATTCCAAGTCTTGCTGCTGTATCGGGAACAGAAGTGAAAATCAATGCCTGATAGAGGGCCAAATGCGAATTACCAGTGAAAGAGAGACATTGTTCTAGGTATAATGGCAAAACCGTATAAGGTGACATCTGAGAGGTGACAGACTCTTGAAGGACACCTCTTAGATACTCCTCTGAAGTATGCCATCTGATAAAAGCTGTTAAGGTAAAAAATAAGAGTTCAAATCTTGATTTTTAACTCACACAGCATAATTCAAAATAAATGCAGATTTAAGGACAAAGAATATTTTCTAATGTATTCTGAAACACCATAGTGAACCACATATATGTTTCCTCATAGTTGGAAGATATTATTTCCAGCAATGTTCGGTTGAAAATAATCTCATTATAATATTTGAAGCATAACAAGTCTGCAGAATAAAAACAACTTTAATGTAAAAAATAACTGAAAAAGTAAAACTAATACCAGGTTTTATATTCATTTGATTAATTATATCTTCATAGTCATTTCACTGATATAAAATCTGTCTGATAGTTTAACTTTGTTGAAAACCTGTCACTGGAATGACTACCACACATACATATTATTTTATAAAACCTGTGTAACATTAAATTTTAGAATTACTGTGGTTTTCCATAAGTATTAGCTATTTTCCCATGTAGTAACTCAATAGGGTGATATTCTATGTCTATCTCTATGAATTAGGAGAAAACGGTAACATACACACATATTCAAGCATTGTTACTGTCACTTTTTGAAGATGCAAATTTTTTTTTTAAATAAATGCTACAAAGACTATCTCTATGTAGAAAATTCAGCCTACCTATTTGGGCACTACAACGGATACTTTTCTGTCACTGGAGTCTGTTCTACAAGAATATAACAACTATGAGTAATTTTACTTTCCAGGAGACTGATGGACATTAGTCCATCTACCATGGCATTCTTGCAAATATTTTCTCTTTTCCTTTTTTTTCTTTTTATTTTAGTGCTCAGTGATAGAGCAGGCTCACAAATATTGGCTATATTCCCTGTGTTTTACAATGTATTTTTGAGCCTATCTTACCTATGGTAGTTTGTGCATTCCACTCTCCCACCCCTTGTTGCTACTCTCTGCTGTTCGTAACCACTAGTTTGTTCTCTATATCTGTGTCTGCTTTTTTTAAATTACATTCACTAGTTTGTTATTTTTTTTAGATTCTACGTATAAGTGATATCATTCAGTATTTGTCTTTCTCTGTCTGACTTATTTCACTTGTAGTAACTCAATAGGGTGAGCATAATGCCCTCTAGGTGCATCCATGTTGCTGCAAATGGAAAAATTTCATTCTGTTTTATGGCTGAGTAGTATTTCATTTGGAGGAGGCAATGGCACCCCACTCCAGTACTCTTGCCTGGAAAATCCCGTGGGTAGAGGAGCCTGGTAGGCTGCAGTCCATAGGGTCGCAAAGAGTCGGACACAACTGAGCGACTTCACTTTCACTTCTCACTTTCATGCATTGGACAAGGGATTGGCAACCCACTCCAGTGTTCTTGCCTGGAGAATCCATTGTATATTTTTACCACTTCTTTATTCATCTGTTGATGGACACTTAGGTTGCTTCCATATATGGCAATTGCAAATAAAGCTATTATGAACACTGGGGTATGTGTAACCTTTTTAATTAGTGATTTTTTGTAGTTTTGACTATATAGCCAGAAATACAATTGTTGTGTCTTATGGTAGTTCTATGTTTAGTTCTTTGAGAAATCTCCATTTTCCACAGTGGCTGCACCAGGTTACATTGCTATGGCTGCACCAGTTTACATTGCTACAATTGTGTATCAGGGCTCCCTTTACCCCACACCCTCTCAAACATTTGTTTTTTTTTTTCTTTTTGATGGTAGCCACTCTGACAGGTATAAGATGACACCTCATTGTGGTTTTAATGTTCATTTCCCTGATAATTAGCAATGTTGAGCATCTTTCTGTGTACCTATTGGACACCTGTATGTTTTTTTGGGGAAAAAAATGTCTCCTTGGTTCTTCTATTCATTTTTTAGTTGGTTTGAGTTGTATGAGTTACTTATATATGTTGAATATTAATCCTTTCTTGGTCATGCTATTTTCAAATATCTTCTCCCATTCACTGTTTACTTTTATTTCTTTAAGAGACTGATCCAAAAAAATTGGTACTGCAATTTATGTTAAAGAGTGCCCTGCTATGTTTTCCTCTAGAAGTTTTCTAATATTCAGTATTATATTTAGGTATTTAATCCAGTTTAAATTTATTTTTGTATATGGTATTCAGTTCAGTTCAATCGCTCAGTCGTTTCTGACTCTTTGCGACCCAATGAATCGCAGCATGCCAGGCCTCCCTGTCTATCACCAACTCCCGGAGTTCACTCAGACTTACGCCCATTGAGTCAGGGATGCCTTCCAGCCATCTCATCCTCTGTCGTCTCCTTCTCCTCCTGCCCCCAATCCCTCCCAGCATCAGAGTCTTTTCCAATGAGTCAACTCTTCGCATGAGGTGGCCAAAGTACTGGAGTTTCAGCTTTAGCATCAGTCCTTCCAAAGAACACCCAGGAGAAGCCCATGCCTTAGTAACAGTAGTTTCTTTTCCTTTTCAAATAACCATTTTCTTTTTAAATCCTTTTGAATGCATAATGTATGACACATCCATAGGTGATGCTAACCAGAAAAGAAAGCTACTCACATCCTTTACTTTTATGCACATGCTTTTGGTGCTTATTATTCTATTTATGGAAAAGTTCGGAGAATATGCTATGTCTTAATTTGGAAAGTAGGATACATGAACGTGGCTGAACTAATTCAAGTAATTCCTGTGCTCGGTGTGAGCATAGAGATATTTGCGTGCTTTTATTTTACTGCTGCTTATTTAAAGTGGGAGGGGTTGTTCTAAATTGCTTATCATCTATGCTAAATCATTGCATTTCTAATGATTTTTAGATAAATAGATTCATGGTCACAGTTTATTATAAGTTTTTGGTCTTAAAAACGTGAACATTTAAAAAATTTTTTTTCTCTTTTCACTTCTCTTGTCCTTTTCATTCACTTTCCCTCATAAACGTTTGCCTAACTAATGATATTCTGTGTAATTTAAAGATGAAGATTTACCTGATTACAAAGGGATGATCAAATTCTACATGTCACGTCGTTACAAACCTGATGAAAGCAAATTGAAGAATACTTGAAAATAGACTATTTTATACTAAAATAGCCCACCAAGGGAATAAACAGGAATGAGAAATAAGAGAAATTAATTGAATGATGATGGATGAGGGTGGAAATAAAGGTTGAATGTTGACCAAAAAACCCAGAAAGGTTATAAGATTTTCTTGGCCTTGCGATAGACCTTTTAGGTAGGAAATGGAAACATGAGCATATAACTCAGAAAGAAACCATTTACAGTTTCTGTTTTATTGCTAATCTCCTTACTCCAAAATATACATCTTGTTTATCTCACTGTACCCTAGGCCTTAGCTCCTCATATCAGAGGCCAGTTATTCCGCCTAGGGTTTTTTGACTTGTACAGTTTAGTTAAGCCTCCTATTCCTCTCTGTAACTCTAAAACATGAATGGAACAATGTTTTTTCTTGTTTTGTTTGTTTGTTTTATAGCAGTAAAGATTAAGAATTATTCTTTTTAGGATTTCACCAAAAATCTTATTATTGGGAAGAAAAAATAGTGTATCCAGATTGTCCAGATTTATTGCTACATTGAATAAATTAATATAAAGAAAGTAATGTTCAACAAATATAGCATAAAATATGTATAGCAGAAGAGTTGAAGACTAAAAAGTTTAGGAAGCTTACTTCAGTCATGTATAGCATAGCAAACAGACACAAGATTTAAGCAATATATAAGACTTAGCAAAGAATAACACATTCAACTTTCCCCAAAGAAGTCTGTTACCATATGAGATAACAAATATGTATTCAATAAAGTATACGTAAGGTAAACTATTGGCTTCCCCTGTGACATAGCAGTAAAGAATTCACCTGCAATTCAGGAGTCATGGGAGAGGCAGGTTTGATCTCTGGGTCAGGAAGATCCCCTGGAAGAGGGCATGGCATCTCACTCTGGTATTCTTGCCTGGAGAATCCCATGGACATAGGAACCTGACAGGCTATAGTCCATAGGGCTGCAAAGAGTCGGACACGACTGAAGCGACTGAGCATGCATGAATATGCATGTATACATATGTGCATTGCTATCTGGTTCTATGTCCTTAGCTATATTTAGATTTATATCCATATTCATATTCCATATCTATATCCAGAGTTCCCGCTGAACTCCAGACCCTCAGTTGCTCACATGAGACATTTTCTTGGCTCTCTCACAGACATCTCAGATTTAGCAGTTCCAAAGCTGAGTCTTTGATTTATTATGGCTGCAACAATCTTATTTTTCTCACTGACTAGCACTACCAGTTATTAGCTGCTCAAGTCACAACCTGCATATTTTTGATTCTGTCTTTTTCCTAACCTATTCCACTTAAGACAACAGCAAGCACCATTGATGAGCTCTTCACACTGTGTGGCTGTTCTCTCCACAGTGAAGATTCCATGTTTCATTGCTACTGCTGACCTTAAGCCTTCTATATATCTCTCAATCCATTCTGCACTGCACTCTCTAGGGAAAGTGAGCAGAAGAGTTAAAATTGGATCATGTCACTTTTAAAACACTTTCAGTTCAGTTCAGTTCAGTCACTCAGTAGTGTCTGACTCTGCAACCCCATGAATTGCAGCACGCCAGGCCTCTCTGTCCATCACCAACTCCTGGAGTTCACTCAGACTCACGTCCATCGAGTTGGTGATGCCATCCAGCCATCTCATCCTCTGTCGTCCCCTTCTCCTCCTGCCCCCAATCCCCCTGCCTCCCCCCAGCATCAGAGTCTTTTACAATGAGTCAACTCTTCACATGAGGTGGCCAAAAAACCAGAGTTTCAGCACATTACACACTTCCTATTTTATTTTCAATAAAATCCAGCTCCCTTATCTTAACCCAGCCTATCTCTGAGCTTACCTGTTGCAGTCAGATCTTCAGAAACTTTTTATATTCTCCTTCCCATTCAGGGCTTCTTTGGCTTTTCACAACTTGGATTTTCACTCTAAATATCTTTACTTCACATTTTAGCCGAATCACCTTGTGTGAGAAGTTGTTCCTAATTTCTACCAAAATTATATTAGGTCAATACCTCAAAAAAAAAAAAAAAAAGTGAAAATAGCATGTGTAGTGGTTCTTTAAAAAAAAGAAAAACTTGGTGTATCATAGTTACTGATTTTATGTTCATTTATTTATTTATGTACTTCTTGGTGAATGTTTGTCTTGTTAATAAACATGTATTTATTGTTGAGAACTTGAATGTCACAGACAGTCAATATTAATTTTTGAATGAGTGGATGGATGCATGTAGAGGGATGTTCCATGAATACTGGGAGGACAAAAAAAAACAGACGCAGTAAAATACATAAAATATTATGTGGTCCACTGAGAAAAGAGAACAAGTAATGAATGTTTAATAGAGATATGACAGGGAGACTATAATAATGGAAAATCGAAGTGGAACTAGATAGTGAAAGCTATTGTGTTTCATGTTTTGAAAGCAGGAAGTCATCTTGTAAGAAAGCCCATAATTGATGCCAGCTTGGGGAATATGTTGGAATGAGGTAAAAGTCTGCACTCAGACCATTTAGGAGGCTATTAGAATAGTTTATATAATTAATTATTCTTGTTACTCGGTAAAAAAGTAGAAAACTCCAGTTTAGATTTCAGAATATGTCTATGTTATTCATTCACTTAATGAGGATTTTGGCTTTGATAATTTTCATCTTAGGAAATGCCATCAGTCTAGATAGGTTTAGGACAAGGATGACTCATTTAAGCCTTGGTTTCTCAGCTTTTTGACTTCCTTATCATCAGTGAACTTTCCTTTTTCAGTATCTGCTATCAACTCCCACATTCACATCCTCTAAGTTGTAACCACTTTAAAATGTACCAGCTCTAACATCAGATGTTCCCAGGTCCCAGTAGACTATTTGCTCCAAAACCTCAACAATTCCTGTTATTGATTTCTTACAAACATCTTCTATTAACCGGTGTGTTTTCCTAACTATTAGACAATTTTTGTCCTTAGTTCTGTCAGTGAATACCCTTAAACAAACTCTCCCATGGAGTTTAATATCATTTGACATAAATATATTTTTGTCTATCATTCAAATACGTTAACTGACTGTGATTATGGTCAATGATTTTTAACAAAGTTAACTAAGGTGTATGAATTTCTTTGCTGAGAAAATCCCTGGGAAATGTCTAAGTTCTTTAAATCTCAGAGACTAAATTCTTGCTTGTACAAATTTTTGTGCTTCTTCACTTTTCAAGTTGCTATAAAATATAGGGAAAATACATCTTAGTGTTCAAAGGAAATAAAAGCACCACAACATTTGACAGCATATCACCATGGAGCCACATTTTATACCCTGAGGGAAACTATAAAATGGATGTGAACACTCAGATTGCTCTTGGCTCAGTCTAACAGCTGACACAGAATTCGCTGAAAGACTTAGGAAGAGAGCTGCTGTGTGACCAAGCAGTGGATGGATTCACAGCAATTCTGGGTCCTAGAAACATTGAAAATGGAGAATCTCATTTTTATAGAAAGTGCTGGAACCAATGGGAATAATACCTTGGTATTACACAACCATGTGAGCAAAGTAAGACTGAAGATATTTGTACTAGCTGTGTAATTCATCGCTCTGATTACTTACTCATTTCAGGCAGAAAGAAGTCAAATGCAATTTTTCCAGAGGGAAACAATGTCTGACTTTTTAGGTCCTCTGACAGTGTTCTATAGAATTAGGCTTATATTAAGTTGACCATAGAAGGGGTCCCCAAATTTCAGGATCTAATGCCTGATGATCTGAGGTGAAGCTGATGTAATAATAATAGAAATAAAGTGCACAATAATGTAATGCACTTGAATCATCCCAAACCATCTCCTCCCTCCTCAGTCCATGGAAAAACATTGTCTGGCATGAAACTGGTCCCTGATGCCAAAAAGGTTAGAGACCACTTGTCCATGCATTCATTATTTGGTCAATCTATTTGTCACACCCTTGTATTCATTAGTCCATTTGTCATTCCAGTATGGCTAAGACCTTAATTCTAGAGGACTCCTTAGTTCTAGTTTGCCTATACTTGTATATGTCCTGATGCGGATTATTAAAGATCATTACTTCATCAGGGATTAAGATTCAGTTCAGTTCAGTTCAGTTGCAGACCAAAGAAAAAGGCTTGGATAAATGTACACATTAGTAAATATAGATATACACATTTGAGAACTACTTAAAATATCACTGTTTTCAGTTCAGTTCAGTTCAGTCGCTCAGTTGTGTCTGAATCTTTGTGACCCCATGAATCGTAGCACGCCAGGCCTCCCTGTCCATCATCATCTCCCGGAGTTCACTCAGACTCATGTCCAGCGAGTCCTTGATGCCATCCAGCCATCTCATTCTCCGTTGTCCCCTTCTCCTTCTGCCCTCAATCCCTCCCAGCATCAGAGTCTTTTCCAATGAGTCAACTCTTCTCATGAGGTGGCCAAAGTACTGGAGCTTCAGTTTTAGCATCATTCCTTCCAAAGAAATCCCAGGGTTGATCTCCTTCAGAATGGACTGGTTGGATCTCCTTGCAGTCCAAGGAACTCTCAAGAGTCTTCTCCAACACCACAGTTCAAAAGCATCAATTTAACAGGACCCACTAAACTGCTCAAAAATTCCACAAGATTTCTCAAAATGGGCTTCTGTGCTTCTCTAAGTGACTATTTAACAGTATTTACTCTTTTCAAATATTTGACCCAATCACTTGTCCTTATTCTTTTCAAATTATAGTACTTCCTAGTTTACACAGAAAACGAAAAGCCACTGTTTTAAACTACCTTAATGTCTGCCAAATATGCACAGTAGAGAATGCACCTGCAATGCAGGACATGCAGGAGACCTGGGTTCAATCCCTGGGTCGGGAAGATCCCCTGGAGAAGGAAATGGCAACCCACTCCAGTATTCTTGCCTGGAAAATTCCATGGACAGAGGAACCTGGGGGACTACAGTTGATGAAGTTTCAAAGAGTCAGATATGACTGAAGTAACAACAGATATGTTAGTAACAGATATGACTGTGTGTCATTTTCCTGCTGTATCCTCTGAATTGGATGTTTTTAAAAAAATCAAACTGCATAAAAGAAAGGACTTGATTATTTCTGATAGTCGTTATAGCAAAAACTACCCTGATTCAGCAGGTATTTTTTTGCAGTTTACCTTAGAAGTCACTTGCTTGCAAACCTATACATACATATATACAGACTGAGCACACACACACACACGTATACGTGTGTGTGTAGATATCTACCCATCCATTCAGTTGGTACAGCCAGAGAGATGAGGTCACATAATAGAATATATGCTTCCCATGTGGTTTTATGAGGAGATTAGGTAGCTGAGTTGTGGAAATGGATAAGAATATTCAAATGTCGTTTTCCACAGTAACTGTAATATTGAGCAATTGACCTACTCACTACAAGTTTCAGGTTTTGCAAATTGAGGTTGTAGCCACTACCTCACAGTTTTGTCATGAGGATATTCTTAATTAACGTAAAGCGATTTATAGATGTATGACAGAGTTGGTCCTCTGTCATACATTTCTATATTATAGAAGTCATCTTAAATATTGTTATCCATGTGCGTTTAGACTCCCTACAGCTCAGTTCTAAGCCAAACATTCTCTCCCAGAAGGCACAGGGAGCTGTGAGAGGCACAAGGAGCAATCAGAGAAATATAGTTAGTAGAGTAATTATAAAGACTAAGAGATTTTAATAATAACTGAGATGTATGTGTGTGAAGAGGGGGTGATCAAAACTGTCGAGCTGCTGCATGACCAATTAGCATAACTCATCCAAATAAATGTTTCTCCATAATCATGAATGATTGTCATATCCAGTGAGAAAAGTGAGAGCAGTAGCTTGACGGGTTCACATTCACATGATGTGTATTCTTCTTCCCCAAGCAGGTCTAACCCATTATGTTAGTTACATCTCTATTAAGCAATTAACATCAATGAAGTGGTCATTTTAATTTCTTGCATTCCCTCTTTAATATAATATGTGAATATGTTTAACTACGTTTTAGAAATTAAGACTTTAATAATCAAGTATCCTGAGACTCTTTGTAAACACTAATCTCAAATTTCATAAATCCTGTTTTTGGAATTTGACTGCCCTAATTTAATTTTGGCATTCTGCTTGACTGGTTTTCCCCAAGTCTTTGATGGGAAACAAGGCCAACTTCTAATTTGGACAAGCTAATACTCTTTGGATTTGGATAACATCCCTCCCAAAATTTGTATTACAAATTCTAAATATATAAAAAATATCTAATTATCATAGAGAATGAGTTTGCTTGTTAATTGTTATTTTCTTCCTGAGTGTGGTTTGTTTTCTAATAAGATAAAAAGCAGGAGAATTGGTGCTTCAAATTACTAATTGCTACCATAAATATTTTTAAGGATAATTTTCAGATTTTTCCCTTGATATGGATTTATTATATCTTAATTAATTTCTCCGGCATCAAGAAAATATTACATGCTTGTTTATAAAATGACTGAAGCATAAGGAAAATATTATAAGAGAAATCTTTATTTGTAATATTTCTTTATTAGGGATAAAGATAAATTTCCTTCCTTTTTTGTTTTCCATGTTATAATATTTATGTTTACTGACTAGAATGAAATGATTTTATACTCACTTTGTATCTGAAACATTTAAGGTAAGCAATTTGAAAATAAGCACACAATTTACTCAATTTAAAAATGTACAAAATGCATTTTTACTGTAATTTGCAACTTTGGCATTTGTTGAGATTTCGTTTGTGATCCAACATATGGTCACAAGTGTTGGCAAGTGTTTTGTACTATTGTTGGCGGGTACTTTAAATCTTTCTCTTAACACTCATCGTATTGTTATTTCTTTACAGAGTACATATTAATTTAGATGTACCCATGTATTTACTTTTCCCATTTCTCTTAGCACATGGTGTCCTGGCTTGCCCTTTTTGCTGCTCTCTTTTGTGTTGACAGCACTGTATTAAAAAATTAAAAAGAGAACGAGGAGTTCAAGAGGAGATGATTCAAGAGGGTGCTGTTGATAATGGACCTTTTCCTTGTCAGACTCCAGAATCTAAATTTTTTTCCATCAATCCAGGGAGGATATTAAAACTTTGCTTAGCTTCTAAGAGATTCTTGTACAGCTTTCCTTTCACTATGGCAACGGATAAGTGTTTCTGGTTGAAAGTCACCCCTAAAGCTAAGCTTATCTCTCTGGACTTTTATTCTTCCCTGAAACTCAGAGTCATAAATCCTCACAGCCTTAGTTGCTCTCCAAAGCCTCCAAACTAAGTCTTCAAGAAGATACTTCAGAGTATTTTGTCCCATTTGTCTAGTTGTTAAATAAGAGAAGATTGGTTTGAACCACCTACTGAATCATTACCACAAGTAGAAACATAATAGATAAATTCTAAGCATGAACTAATTAACATTGTGTTGGAATGCTTTTTGTTTTTTTAATTAGGTTACACATCATCTGTGGATACATAATACTTTTGGTAGAGTAATTTGGCTTTACCATTAATTTTAGTCTTATCTTTATTTTTTGATGAAAGTTTTAACTTTTTCACATATCAAATTAGGTAATATTGATTAGAATTTTATTATAATGATATCATTCCATTATTTTTAGAACAGAGTTTTATGGTCAAAATAGCATAGCAAAATTTTACCGTTTGTCACCTTAATGAAATTTTAACCCATTTTGTCAAAATTTTTTCTTGAATTATAATAGAATTTGTTACCCTGCAATTCTAGTATCTTCAGTATTTGTAATCATTTTTAGTATCTTGAAGATTTTCATGCCTTAGCACAGTGCTCAATTTAGGATAAATAAAGGGTTTGCTTTTCTTTTAGAAAGAGTGGTAGAGACTGCAGCAGGGCAAATGAGAAATGTAAGAGTGAGATAGAGGCATCAGAGTCTGTTTTAAAGATGTATAAACACTGAATGTTGTCACATACTTTTCATATTGATACATTACAGAATAAAAATAAATGAAGTATTTTGAACTTCAAGTCCTTTATGCTAATGATTAAGATAAATAATATTGTAAAAAATTAGCTAGTTTCTATTTCACCTAAGCTCTTTACCAATTCTCTCTTAAGTTCTGGGAATATATACATAAATCATAATTTGAAATAACATTAGGGCAAGGATGGTGGAGTGAGCAGATACAATTTAATCCCAGTTTGGGACAAATGCTGGGAACTAGCATTTGTGATTTTTCTATCCCAATTTTTCTTATATATTTTATGTGTTCCACTGCTTTTTCCAGGTAATTACCTCTATACTCTGCTACATAGTTACTATGGACTTAGCCCTGTATTTGTTCATTTTACCTACCTTGCTTTGCATGCCTATAAAGAAGGCACTGTGACCACTGAAGCATTAATGGCCCACAGGTAATGATTCTTTTGTGTTACCCAGTGAGAAAACACCACTTTCTACCAGTAAACAGGGTGCCTATCTGAAGTCAGCAGCACTTGGCAACTTAGGTCATCAAAGCAATAGCTTGCAGTTGTATATATAAACCTAATTAATAAATGCACCAAGTTAATTTTTGGAAAACTATTACAGATTCAAGGCTGATTAAATTGCACGTTGTTGTTGTTTTCCTACAGGCTTTAAGAAAGAATTAGTTGAAGTTGAACTAAATGAGAAACACAATTACTTCTATTTAGTGTGGTCAAGCTCTAATTTGCAACTAGGATTTTAAGGAAACATGGCCTTAATTGGTGGGTCCATAATATACATTTAGCCACCACAGAGTATCGTTCTATATCATTGGGACAACAGAATTTTTTAAGTGAAAGGGAAATTATTACTTCCATGATTGCAATGAAAATACATTGATTACTCTGTCTGCATAGTTTTTACACCAGGACACAAAAAAATTGAATTATTGGTGAGTACACAAATGAGGGCAAGAATCCCTCAGAAGAAATGGAGTAGCCATCATGGTCAACAAAAGCGTCCGAAATGCAGTACTTGGATGCNAGGAGGAGAAAGGGACGACAGAGGATGAGGTGGCTGGATGGCATCACTGACTCGATGGGCGTGAGTCTGAGTGAACTCAGGGAGTTGGTGATGGACAGGGAGACCTGGCGTGCTGCGATTCATGAGGTCGCAAAGAGTCGGACACGACTGAGCGACTGAACTGAACTGACAACAAATGAGAAGACTGATAGTATAAAAGTTAACTATATGTATGTATGAATGTATCTATAGACACATACATATATAGGCAAAAATGAAAGGTTAATTCATTAAAACAGATGATATTAACTGAAAGTATTTGATGAAGCTGGGTCTGCTAATACCATTGAACTTTTTTCTGTATATGAGGGAGAAAATATTAAAAATACATTTTTGCTGCATGTTCGTACAAACCTTATATAGATGTGGTAAAAGTAATTAAAAGTTTAAATGGTAAATTAAATTTTAATCTGGAATATTCTAAGGTCTACTGCTATTATGTGGACCAAGAAATAGGAACCTACTCCAGTATTTTTGCCTGGAAAACCCCATGGACCAAGGAGCCTGGCAGGCTATAGTCCATGGTATTGGAAGAGGTCAGACAGGACTTAGCAACCAAACCACCATCACAGCTATTATGGCATTCATATATTTTAATATAAATATCTGTGGCAGTGAAGAGACTGTTTTGAAATTGACCCTAAGAGATGGTATATTCCATAGGTCTCAAAGTCTTTAGGTACATTGTCTCCAGTGGACACATCCAGACACATCTTGCAATCAGCTAGTACCTTGTATCCATAGTGCCACATACAGCCAAGAATCTTCTATGTGGTCTGGCAAAAAAGCAACAATGACTCTTGTTTCTATTTTTTTCTATAAAAAACCTTTGGAGAAGGCAATGGCACCCCAGTCCAGTATTCTTGCTTGGAAAATCCCATGGATGGAGCAGCCTGGAAGGCTGCAGTCCATGANCATAGTGCCACATACAGCCAAGAATCTTCTATGTGGTCTGGCAAAAAAGCAACAATGACTCTTGTTTCTATTTTTTTCTATAAAAAACCTTTGGAGAAGGCAATGGCACCCCAGTCCAGTATTCTTGCTTGGAAAATCCCATGGATGGAGCAGCCTGGAAGGCTGCAGTCCATGAGGTTGCAAAGAGTTGGACACGACTGAGTGACTTCACTTTCACTTTTCACTCTCATGCATTGGAGAAGGAAATGGCAACCCACTCCAATGTTCTTGCCTGGAGAATCCCAGGGATGGGGGGGCCTGGTGGGCTGCCATCTATGGGGTCACACAGTGTCGGACACAACTGAAGCGACTTAGCAGCAGCATAACAAACCTTAATTATTACTTATCTAAATACTTTACATAAAATGAAAGGGTAAACTAACCCCACTTAATTTATATCTAATCCTGCAACCCATTTTTATTAGCTCAGATTATGAATACATACATTTGAAAGTGAAAGTGAAGTTGCTCAGTCGTGTCCAACTCTTTGCAACCCCATGGACTGGGGCCTACCAGGCTCCTCTGTCCATGGGATTTTCCAGGCAATAGTTTTGGAGTGGATTGCTGTTTCCTTCTCCAGGGGATCTTTCCAACCCAGGGATCCAACCCCAGTCTCCTGTGTTGTAGACAGATGGTTTACTGTGTGAGCCACCAGGGAAGTCCACATGCATTTGAAGACATATCTAAACATTAAGCATTTTCCTGGGCTCATTAAAAGTCAGCAAAACAGTTTACATTTGCTAAGAAAATTAAATTATGACTTCACATTAAAAGGTGATATTTCCTTTTTTCCAGAGAGGCCATAAAATTCTATACTATAGTGACAATCAATCTAAACTTCAGACATGGAATTTTGCTGCTTCAGTTCTTTTCAGACTGTGTCATTAGTTGAAATAACTCCCCAAGGCTTATTTACACTTTAAAGTTTTTTTTCTTCAGTGCTTAAAAAGAACATTTTCTATTAAAATTCCTTACCCTGAAAGCTAAAGTAATCAGTGTATCTAAATTTGTTTTGACTACATCCATTATTTAAAGCACTTTTACCCAGAATTCCTGACTGGCAGTGGGAACTCTCTGCATTGCAAGCTGATTCTGTCTTGGATTTAAAATCTTCTGAGAAGGGCATGGAAACCTACTCTAGTATTCTTGTCTGGATAATCTCATGAACAGAAGAACCTGGTGGACTAAGTCCACGGGGTCGCAAAGAGTCAGACATGACTGAAATGACTTAGCATGCATGTAGCATCACTTTTATTGTGGTTGCAGTTTTAGCTAAAGTATTCTGAAAACTGTTAGCAATATCCTTTGCCAGAATCTCTTCCTATATAGGGTGATCAAAATAATTATAACCTAAGTTTAAATGGACAGGGGTAGTCTTAATGGGTGAATATAATATTAAGGCTTTCAATTATTTTCATTTTATTGACATTTTGATGTAATATTTGTCCTTCTTTTCACCTTGTTACTGACTCTCCTTCCTATTTCACTTATAAAAGAGATAACTCCATCTAGGTAATTGGATATAGCATTTTTAAATTTGAGTTTTATATGTTGATACTTCATGTATAATTTATTATTTTATGAAATTTATTTTGAGAGTAGGATTTAGCAAAAACATGGATTTGTCATACATAATTATTTTTCATAATACTGCATTGGTAATCTTTAACAATTATATTAGCTTTTATTATATGTTAACCAGAGAAGCGAAATGGTTTTGAATATGATATAAAACAATTAATCAAAATATATTAAAAAATACAATATCTAGGACTGGATAAAAAGCCATTATTATTTTCCTATAAATTGTTTTCCAAATATGAGGACATAGAGGGAAAACTAGGCCAGCAGAGATGTTCTAAGGTAATTAATGGCCCACATATGTAATTTTTCTACAAATAGGTTATAATTCAATAAAACTTTGGTATCTGAGCTTTTTTACAATATGTTATGAAATTGTTATACTATGTATGTTCATATAGTCTGTCTTCCTCTTCTTTTGTAAATTGTGTAGTATTCTTCAATCCTCTAAATATTGTAGGAATTAATTGATGTCGTGGTATTATTTCAGTTTTATCCATAAAAAATATATTGGACAATTTCAGATAAAACCTGTGATCATGTCAAGTTGTTCAACATTTAAATTAAGACATATCTGAACATTCCTGAGATCTCTTAATTAAATGACCTTCCAACTTGTCCTTAACTTTCTCTATTTAGATATCAAACCTATGATGTTGAAAAAAGTTTTAGAACATAATGTGACTTAATTTCTTACCTTTTCCTTAATCTTCTTCTCTACTTATTAAATAATTTTAGCACTAAACTTAATTTAGTCTTGAGTGCACATCACTTAATCACAACATATCAAACTCTTTAATTAAATTTATCTACAAGACATATGAGCTTGATCTCACTGGTGAGCAGAGATAAAAACTCTGACATCTTACAACTACACTGATTTTTAGACAACTAGGGTGACTTCTTTGTGTTATGAAATGAGGTTCATTGTATTTTATTTTACAGTTTAGTCAGATTGTCATAGGTAGGAACTGAGATTCATATACCAGTTTCACTTTGAATAACTGAATATCAGATAATCCTGGTAATGGTATAGTATGTTGGTTAAATACTTTGCAAATTAACAAAATCTTTTTAAAAATCAATGTCAAATATTCTTAAGGGAAAACACAGTTCTTATATGTCAATAGAGTGTGTATGCTAAGTCCCTTCAGTCATGTCCCACTCTTTGCAACATTATGGACTGTAGCCCTCCCAGGCTTTTCTATTGATGGGATTCTCCAGTGAAGAATACTTGAGTGAGCTGCCATGCACTCGTCTAGAGGAGCTTCCTGACCCAGAGATTGAACCTGTGTCTCCTGAGTTTCCTGAATTGCAGGTAGATTCTTTACAACTGAACCAATGGGGAAGCCTGTCTGACAATAAGATGTAAGGTAAACTGTGACAAATATATAGATAGTAACAAGTAGCAACTCTTGTTATAGGTGGAATTTTGTGTGCCCCAAAATTCATATGTTGAAACCTAAACCCCAACATGATAGTGTTAGGAGGTAAAGACTTGAAAGGGTAATTAAGTCATAAAAACCCTGTGAATGGCTTACTACTCATGAAAGAGACCTCAGAGAGCTCCCTTACCTTTTCTGCCAAATGAGAACTCATGAAAAGATGGCCATCTATGAACCAGGAAGTAGGCTTCCACCAAACCGCCTGCATTTTGATCTTGGACTTCCTGGATACCAGAATTTGTTGTTTGAATCTATGGTATTTTTGTTGTGGCAGATGAAATAAACTAAGACAACTCCACTGTAGCTATTTTTAACAGGTACATGTTGAAGTGCCTGTTACTGTGGAGACTGGTCTTCAAGTGTAAAACTGACAAAGTTGTCTATGAAATCACTGCTTAAATCCTTATTTTATTAGTATACTTTTCTCAGTAATAAGATAATTCAGCACAAATAAAATGGGAGATACTCAGTTACTATGTTTGCCTAGACTTTCACTTGGTTGTATTCTTTACAAGAAAAAAAAAAGTTTCTTGCTGACATGGTAATATTCATTTAACTGAGATTTAAAAAAAAGAAAGAAAAAAGGCATCTGTATTTATGAAACTTGTTTATTTTGTCATTCACTAAGTTACTGTGAACGGTGTCACTTTTACAAATGATTTGTAGAAACTCTCGTTGTCATTTCCTCAAAATAATGACCTTGGTTCAGTGTAGAGTTGATGCTAATTTTTTGTTTTCATCCAAAAGAATTAGTTGTTCTGATCTTAAAGGATTAATTAGTATCTTGTCAGGTGGGTAACTGGAGTTTAGGACCACATACCAGTGGCTGCTGCTGCTAAGTCACGTCAGTCGTGTCCGACTCTGTGTGACCCCATAGACGGCAGCCCACCAGGCTCCCCCGTCCCTGGGATTCTCCAGACAAGAACACTGGAGTGGGTTGCCATTTTCTTCTCCAATGCATGAAAGTGAAAAGTGAAAGTGAAGTCGCTCAGTCCTGTCCGACTCTTTGTGACCCCATGGGCTGCAGCCCACCAGGCTCCTCCGTCCATGGGATTTTCCAGGCAAGAGTACTGGAGTGGGGTGCCACTGCCTTCTCCACATACTAGTGGCTACTTAGTCATAATTTCTGCATGTAGACTTGGATTGTGTCTTAAATCTTTGCTTTGCAATGGAAACATTTGATTATGGGATTATGACCTAGAAACCCTAAATGCTATATGTTATACTTGAATCTAGAATTAAACCATATTTTTACATAATTGTTCACACACAGGGGAAACATAGAATCAAGAAAAATTTCAACACTTAGAAATTTGAGAGGCATAGGAAGTATATTTATTTCCTCAAAATACATATTCTCTCTCCCTGGGACAATGGTTAACATTCTTATCCCAGCATTAAATAATTCAGATGGAGTCTCACATAATTAAAGGGTTGTGATAATAATATTAGTACATATATACATTGTTGATTTATTTTATTTAGTCATTTAGTCATACTGTAAGTGATTCAGGATCAAAAGAAAATGAAAAAAGGAAAATATGATTTGAGCCATAGCCCCAGCATTATTATTGTATCTCTAACCAAGAAAGAGAAAGCAAAGACAGGAAATAAATAGATAAACTAAAGAACCTCATGTATAAAAATTATGCTTTAATAGTGTTGTATAATTGACATCCAGTGTAATTAGGAAAATGTGATATAATGTAATGTTTTTTCCACTGTCACCTGTGAAGAATGACCTCAAAGGCACAAGCTCCGTAATTGCTCTAATTACCAGAGATTCTCTAGTTCAGGTAGGTTAAAATGAAAAATATAAATTCATCCCTCATGAAACCACACTGATAAACACATTCAGATAGTCTGGGTGTATTACTGCATTGCATATTGAAACAAAATTTAAACTAGGTTATATTTTTATGATGGTTATAACTTTACTGGGCTTCTCTCGCGACTCAGCTGGTAAAGAATCTGCCTGCAATGTGGGAGATCTCGTTGGATACCTGGGTTGGGAAGATCTGCTGGAGAAGGGAAAGGCTACTGGACTCCCCTGAGAAATGTCTAGACTATGGTTGAACTTTAACCTCAGATTTAGGTTATTGCCAAGAAGTCTTTTCATTATATACTGCTGCTGCTGCTGCTGCTAAGTTGCTTCAGTCATGTTTGACTCTGTGCCACCCCATAGATGGCAGCCCATCAGGATCCTCTGTCCCTGGGATTCTCCAGGCAAGAGTATTGGAGTGGGTTGCCATTGTGTTCTCTGTTTCATCATATATTCATAGCTGATTTTATATTGATATATGTACATATATTAAAAGAGAATATATATGTATATCTTCAAGTTTATAAAATCTAATGAAATCATTTTAAAGAGAAAAAATCTTGAAAGGTCATTAATCTTATCTCTTGCCTTCAGAAAGACCTATAAATAGAGTCATTGTTTCTGGTTTTTTTAATAAAAGGAAACTTTTGGGGGAAAGACTATTTTATAATGTTTTCTGAAGGCCTATTTCAGTGTTTAAGCGTCTATGTTGTCAGAAAATTTCAAAATTAATGTAACAATTTCACAGCATAGTAAAGTCTGCAGATCTAATCTCCTCCCTCAACACTCTGAAAATACAGAAGGAATCATTTTACGTATCCTGGCACATCCTAAATATCACTGTATCAGAAACAACCCCAGGTGAAACTGCAGGGAATTGCTTTTAGATTCACTGCTGTCTGCCTACTGCAGGCACCTTGGTTCCTTAAGCTTCAGTGACAACCCTCAGGAGGTCAGCCTTCACCATGGACTCCTTTGTAGACCTTTCCTGTCCATGCAGCCCCATGTTTGGGATATTTTCAATTTCCTCAAGGAAAGCTGACATTTTTTCTTTTATTTGCAGAACCTTGAGAGCACCATTTTTTTTAATTTGATAAACTGTGACAATGTGTTAATTAGGGTTGAACCATTTGTATATGTTAATAGTAATATCCTAGAAATAATTATTTCACCTCGATTCGGAGTGCCTCTAGCGATGGGAATTTCATTCCAGATGTAAACAGAGCAGGGCCCCATGGTAACCCCATGGAACTCTCACTTTTCTGTCATCTCTGTGTTATTTGCACTCTGTGTTTTTAGTTCAGAGTTGGAAACAGTAGGCTTGAGGATTGGAGGGGGATCTGACATTACCCAAAGCACTTCTAACTCTGTAGGGAAGATGCTTAACTTGAATTGAGAACTCCAGCAGTGACTTTTTTTCTTGAGCTACAGTTACAATATAAAAGAAACTCAAATCTAAAGCATAATCTCACTTTTCAATCACTTAATAGTCTCCTTTGTCTCTCAAGAGGATGCATGGCCATGCTATTGGGCAGGCTTTGATTCCAAACAGCAAATGATGGTAGAACAAAGGAAGACATGCTTGTAGGCAAAGGCTGCTTTTAATTCTGTCCCAGATTATCACGTAATTAGAAGCTAGTCAATGTTGTTTTTCTAAGAGTTAAAAACAACAAAGATTTATGAATGTAGTGAAAATGGTCATGGGGGAGTTTGGATGTTCATTTAGGTCTCCAATACACATGATTTTAGATTTTATTGAAAACATAGCATGAAACTTACATGCCAGGCAGATTTCTTAGAAAAGACTAATATTCTACATAATAACAATGCCAGCTACACAGTATGCTTGTGTTGAAGAAGAGAAGTATCAGGGAAGGGCGTGGGGTTAAGTTCACAGAGAGCAGAATTGTAATTAGGATAGCAGAGGTAACATCACAGGATCATGGACACTTTACAAAAACACATTTCTGGAAACCTAACTGGCAGAAATGGGAGTAGGTTCCTCACTGTAGGCTAGAAGACAAGCAGAGACTGCTTAATGCTTGTCTGCTCTGGAGCTCTATGCCCTCTCCCCCCCTCCATGATTTCAAATATTTGTGTTACTTGAACATTTCCAATTTTCACATTTATATTCCACTAAGTCAAAAGAAAAGAAAGCATTGGCATTCTAATTTTCCCATCAAAAGACTGAAAGATCCTTGAGTTATCCCCTATACAATTCCAAACCAATCTCCAGAGCTGAGACATTGCTAGTCCCACTTTGTAGTAGTTGTTCAGTCACCAAGTCGTGTCTGACTCTTTGTGACCCCATGGACTGCAGCCACTAGACTTCCCTGTCTCACCATCTCTCAGATTCTGCCCAAGTTCATGTCCATTCAATCAGTGATGCCATCCAACCATCTCATCCTCTGTTATCCTCTTCTCCTTCTGCCTAAAGTCCAACTTTACAAATGAGAAAGCTAGTTATGAAAAAGTATTCAATAAAGGGTTTACATTTGTAAACAATTATGAGGGTTACTTTGCATGAGGAAGGGAAATCTTTCCTCAGGAATAGTATTCAGGAATGTTCCTCTGATACATTTAAAATCATTCACTTTTATGTAGATCTTCAATTTTAGCTTTAATATTCAGAAGATAACAATAACAAAAATGCATAATGTTGCTAACAAAATGTAAACTTCACATGTGGTATTCCTTTACATCTTTTTTCACTGCAGATTCAGCTTTTAAAAAGGATTTATTTTTTACTGAAGTAGATATACAATATTATGTAAATTAAAGGTATATAATATACTGATTAACATATTTAAAGATTATACTCCATTTATAAGTATTATAAACTATTTACTATAATCTCCATGTTGTACAATGTATCTTTGAAGCTTATCTTAAATAGTTTGCATCTCTTACTTCTTTGCCTCTACATTGCCCATCTCCCATTCCCTCTGCCCACTGGTAGGTAACCACTAGTTTTTTTCTCTATATCTTTTTCTCTATATCTTCTCTATGTCTTTGCAAGTCAGCTTTGTTTTATTACATTCACTTGTTTTTTGTATGTTTAGATTCCAATTATCAGTGATATCATGCAGTATTATTTGTCTTTCTCTGTCTGAATAATTTCACTTAGAGTAATGCCCTCTAAGTCCATCCATGTGGCTGCAAATATAAAATCTCATTCTTTTTTATGGCTGAATAGCATATATATATATATACTCCATCTTCATCTATCTGTTGATGGACACTTAGTTGCTTCCATATTCTGGGCAACTGGAAACTTGAACACTAGGGTGCATGTGGCCTTTCAGAATTTGAGTTTTTGTTTTTTCTTCATATTCATACACAGGAGTGAAATTGCTATGTAATACGGTAGTTCTGTTTTAGTTTTTGAGAAACCTCCATACTCTTTTCCACAGTGGCTTTACCAATTTACATTCCCACCAACAGTGTACAAGGGTTCCCCTTTCTCCACAATTTCACTGGCATTTGTTATTTGTGTTCTTTTGATAGTAGCCATTTTGGCAGGTGTGAGGTGATATCTCATTGTGGATTTTATTTGCATTTCCCTCGTGATTAGCAACGTTGAGTATCTTTTTATGAGCCTATTGGCCATCTGCACTTCCTATTTAGAAAAATATCTATTCGGTTCTGCCCATCTTTTCATCACTGTGTTTGTTTGTTTGCTCCTGAGTTATATTAGCTGTTTATATATGCTGGATGTTAACCTCTTATCAGTCATATCATTTGCAAATATTTTCTCCCTTTCAGTAAGTTGTCTTTTCATTTTGTCGATGGTCTCCTTTGCAGTGCAAAAGCTTTTAACTTTAATTAGGTTCCTTTGTTTATTTTTGCTTTCATTTCCTTTGTTTTTAGGAGATGGATCCAAAAACATTGCTATGATTTATGTCAAAGAGTGTTCCATTTATGTTTTCCTCTAGGAGTTTTATAGTATCTGGTGTTACATTTAGGTCTTTAATCAATTCTGAGTTTATTTTTGTATATGGTATTATATATTCCTTTATAATTTCTTTTTGTTTTAATTTTCCTCTTGTGATCAATAAATAAAACCATATTTGGAAGGCAGACATAGTTATACATATCAATTTTAAACTTATAATGAAGAAACTAAATATCGATATTAGACAATATTTTATTTGAACCATATATTGCTTTGCTCATGAAGGCTTCTGTGAGGAATCATCAATTTCGTTCATTCTGTCAATATAAATTAAGAAATAGCATGATATTATGAGAGAATCACACTGTACAAATAATAAGGCATGACAAAATGAGAGAAAATTATATATTATTAAAAGAAATTTATAATTCTAATTCTGAGGCATAAATGTAAAATATGAGTGTATGTTGAGAATCCCTGCCATCATTCAGTGTTCCCATTAATAAGCAGTATACATCTCCATGTTCTTTTGCTCTGACTTCCTAGAATTTACTTGTATTTCATATTTAACATATGACATGCATGATTGGAAAACATGTTGTGTGTTTAAAATTAGTGATGGTGAAAGTCATCTCTATATTTCTAAAATATATTAAATGAGACATACATACATACATAGCATACTTGGGATCTGTTGAAAAATAAAGAGAGCAAGAGATTTCCAAAGAGAATATATTTCTGCTTCATTGACTGTGTTAAAATCTTTGTGTGGATCACAACAAATAGTGGAAAAATCTTAAAGAGATGAGACTACCAGACCACCTGATCTGTCTTCTGAGAAACCTGTAAGCAGGTCAAGAAGCAACAGTTAGAACCAGAAATGGAACCAAAGGACTGGTTCAAAATTAAGAAAGGAGTGCATCAATGCTCTATATTGTCACCTTGCTTATTTAACTTATATGCAGACTACATCATGTGAAAGGCCAGACTGAATGAATCACAATCTGGAATCAAGATTGCTGGGAGAAATAGCAACAGCCTGATATAGAAATATCAACAGATGATATAGATGCTACCACCCTAATGGCAGATAGTAAAGAGGAACTAAAGAGCCTCTTGATGAGTGTCAAAGAGGAGAGTGAAAAAGCTGGCTTAAAATTCAACATTCAAAAAATGAATATCTTGGCATCCAGTCCCTTTACTTCATGGCAAATAGATGGGGAAAACCGTAGAAATAGTGATAGATTTTATTTACTTTGGCTCCAAAATCACTGTGGATGGTGACTATAGCCATGAAATTAAGGGACACTTGCTCCTTGGAAGGAAAGCTATGACAAACCTAGACAGCATACTAAAAAGCAGAGACATAACTTTCCCAACAAAGGTCCTCATAGTCAAAGCTGTGTTTCTTTCAGTAGTCATGTATGGATGTGAGAGTTGGCCCATAAAGAAGGCTGAGCACCAAAGAACTGATGTTTTCAGATTGTGATGCTGGAGAAAACTCCTGAGAGTCCCTTGGACAGGAAGGAGATTGACTCTGAATATTCATTGGAAGGATTGATGCTTAAGCTGAAGTTCCAATCATTTGGCCACCTGATGCAAAGAGCTGACTCATTGGGAAAGACCCTGATACTGTGAAAGGTTAAGGGCAGAAGGAGAATGGAATGGCAGAATGAGATGGTTGAATGGCATCATGGACACAATAGGCATGAATGTGAGCAAACTCTGGAAGATAGTGAAGGACAGGGAAGACTGGCATACTGTACTCTATGGGGACATGACTTAGCGACTAAATAAGAATCTATCATTAAACTTTAAATGTAATCATGTTTGTCATGTATGTAAATTAAGATTTGCATTTAATTTCCTTTGTTCTCATAAAAAAAATCAATGTCATATATATGTACTATTTTCAGATTTTCACAAACAGCAAGCGTGCTTTATTAAAATTGTTTAATAATTATTAAAATTCTCTAATTCCCATGTGTTAGTTTTATTTCACTTTTTTTCTTTAAAAAATACATTACTGGCCAGTTTTAATGCTCCCATATTTTCTAGCTGTAACACATTTGCTTGGTAAAACTAATTTTACCTCCTACTCCCTACCTATATTCTGACCAAAATCTTTATTTTACAAAAAATTTAGAAACCAGCTGAGTTGAATATTTCCATATTACTTCATTCTAGAAACAAAGATTTTATTAAACCTAGAAGAAGACAACGGCACCCCACTCCAGTACTCTTGCCTGGAAAATCCCATGGGTGGAGGAGCCTGGTGGGCTCAGTCCATGGGGTCGCTAAGAGTCAGACACGACTGAGTGACTTTACTTTTGCTTTTCACTTTCATGCATTGGAGAAGGAAATGGCAACCCACTCCAGTGTTCTTGCCTGGAGAATCCCAGAGACAGTGGGCTGCCGTCTATGGGGTCGCACAGAGTCGGACACAACTGAAGCGACTTAGCAGCAGCAGCAGCACATACTGACTGAGCACCTATTATTCCAGGCATTCTCCTAGTTAATAGGGACAAAGTAATGACAGGTAAAATGCTGGCCCTCACATAGCTTACATCTTAGAGAAACAAAATAGACAATAAACATAGATTAAATTAAATGAATATTATCAATTAATCTACTGGCTTCTATCAAGGAGAAAACACATTATAACTTCAGAAAATAAAATGGGGATTTTACTGTGATGTTGGATAGGATGTGCAAGAAGCCATTTCATCCTAGGTGAGGAGGAAAGATGTAAATATTTTCACTGAATTAATGCCAAGAAATTTGACCATTATACAGAAATTCCAGCAGCTAGAGATTTCCAAATAATCTATGCAAAAGAAAAAGGGACAACCTTCATTTTCTGATGAATTGTTGATGACTGAAAGAGGTCCATGATTCAGAGAAATCCAAACTTTTGATTTTATAGACAGCAAAAATAAGAAGTGGGCAGGGGCACATGAAATCATCCAGGAACAGATATGACTGCATTCCTTCTAGGTGTTCTAAAATGGCTTTTACTCTGTGTCTCCCCTCACTCGACTTACTTCAAAAGGAACAGCTACATAATTTTGTCTTTGCTGTTGTTTTTAATATGTCTCTCTGCTTGGCAGAATGTATTGCATTGGTGAAAATCAGACAAAGCTGATTAAAAAAATCCCTATTCCAACTCTGAAAATACTTACCAGGATAAAAGTAGAGATTTGCCTTAGCAGACCTATTCAAGCCTCAGTTCAGTTCAGTTGATCAGTCATTTCGGACACTGCATTGCCATGGAATGCAGCAGACCAGACCTCCCTGTCCATCACCAACTCCCAGAGTTTACTCCAACTCATGTCCATTGAGTTGGTGATGCCATCCAGCCATCTCATCCTCTGTTGTCCTCTTCTCCTCCTGCCTTTCTTCACATCAGGTGGCCAAAATATTAGAGTTTCAGTTTCAACATCAGTCCTTCCAATGAATATTCAGGACTGATTTCCTTTGGATGGACTAGTTGGATCTCCTTGTAGTCCAAGAGACTCTCAAGAGTTTCTCCAACATCACAGTAAAAATGCATCAATTCTTTGGTGCTCAGCTTTCTTGCTGGTCCAAATCTCACATCCATACATGACCACAGGAAAAACCATAGCCTTGACTAGACGGAAATTTGTTGACAAAGTAATGTCTCTGCTTTTTAATATGCTGTCTAGGTTGGTCATAAGAGTAAGCATCTTTTAATTTCATGGCTGCAATCACCATCTGCAGTGATTTTGGAGCCACCAAAAATAAAGTCTGTCACTATTTCCACTGATCCCCGTCTATTTCCCATGAAGTGACGGCCCAGATGCCATGATCTTGTTTTCCCATTGTTGAGCATTAAGACAACTTTTTCACTCTCCCCTTTCACTTTCATCAAGAGGCTCTTTAGTTTCTCTTTACTTTCTGCCATAAGGGTGGTGTCATCTGCATATCTGAGGTTATTGATATCTCTCCCAGTAATCCTGAGTCCACCTTGTGCTTCATCCTGCCCAGCATTTCTCATGATGTATTCTACATATAAGTTAAACAAGCAAGATGACAATATACAGCCTTGATGTATTCCTTTTCCTATTTGGAACCAATCTGTTATTCCATGTCCAGTTCTAACTGTTGTTTCCTGACCTGCATACAGATTTCTCAAGAGGCAGGTCAGGTGGTCTGGTATTCCCATCTCTTTCAGAATTTTCCACAGTTTGTGGTGATCCACACAATCAAAGACTTTGGCATAGTTGATACAGCATAAATAGATTTTTTTCTGAAACTCTCTTTCTTTTTCAATGATCCAACAGATGTCAGCAATTTGACATCTAGTTCCTCCGCCTTTTCTGAATCCAACTTGAACACCTGGAAGTTCGTGGTTCACATACTGTTGAAGCCTGGCTTGGAGAATTTTGAGCATTACTTTACTAGCGTGTGAGATGAGTGCAATTGTGAGGTAGTTTGACCTTTCTTTGGCATTGCTTTTCTTTGGGATTGGAATGAAAACTGATCTTTTCCAATCCTGTGGCCACTGCTGAATTTTCCAAATTTTTTGGCATATGGAGTGTAGCACCTTCACAGCATCATCTTTTAGAATTTGAAATAGCTCAACTGGAATTCTATCACTTCCAATAGCTTTGTTTGTAGTGATGCTTCCTAAGGCCCACTTGACTTTGCATTCCAGGATGTCTGGCTCTAGGAGAGAGATCATACCTTCGTGATTATCTGTGTCATGAAGATCTTTTTTACACAGATCTGTGTATTCTTGCCACCTCTTCTTAATTTCTTCTGTTTCTGTTAGATCCATAGCATTTCTGTCCTTTATTGAGCCCATCTTTGCATGAAATGTTTCCTTGGTATCTCTAATTTTCTTGACGATATCTCTAGTCTTTCCCATTCTACTTTTTCCCTCTATTTCTTTGCGCTGATCGCTGAGGAAGGCTTTCTTATCTCTCCTTGCTATTCTATGGAACTCTGCATTCACATGGGCATATCTTTCCTTTTCTCCTTTGCTTTTTGCTTCTCTTATTTTCTCAGCTATTGGTAAGATCTCCTCAGACAGCCATTTTGCCATTTTGTATTTCTTTTTCTTGGGGATGGTCTTGATCCCTGTCTCTTTTAGAATGTCACAAACATCCATCCAGAGTTAATCAGGCATTCTATCAGATGTAATCCCTTGAACCTATTTCTCACTTCCACAATATAATCGTTAGGGATTTGATTTAGGTCATACCTGAATGGTATAGTGGTTTTCTCCACTTTCTTCAACTTCAGCCTGAATTTGGCAATAAGGAGTTCATAATCTGAGCCACAGTCAGCTCCTGGTCCTGTTTTTGCTGACTGTATAGAGCTTCTCCATCTTTGGTTGCAAAGATTATAATCAATCTGATTTCAGTGTCGACCATCTGGTGACGTTCATGTGTAGAGTCTTCTTTTGTGTTGTTGGAAGAGGGTGTTTGCTATGACCAGTGCATTCTCTTGGCAAACTTTATTAGTCTTTGCCCTGCTACATTCTGTACACCAAGGCCAAATTTGCCTGTCACTCCAGGTGTTTCTTGACTTCCTATTTTCTGATTCCAGTCTCCTATAATGGAAAGGACATCCTGGGGTGTCAATTCTAGAAGGTCTTGTAGGTCTTCAAAGAACTGTTCAACTTAAGTTTCTTCAGCATTACTGGGTGGGGTATAGACTTGGATTACTGTGATATTGAATGATTTGCCTTGGAAATGAACAGAGTTCATTCTGTTGTTTTTGAGATTGCATCCAAGTACTGCATTTCAAACTCTTTTGTTGACTGTGATGGCTACTCCATTTCTTCTAAGGAATTCTTGCCCACAGTAGTAGATATAATAGTCATCTGAGTTAAATTCACCTATTCTAGTTCATTTTAATTTACTGATTCCTGAAATGTCAACATTCACTCTTGGCATCTCCTGTTTGACCACTTCCAATTTGCCTTGATTCGTCAACCTAATATTCCTGGTTGCTATGCAGAATTGCTCTTTACAGCATCAAAACTTTTTTCCATCCCCAGTCACATCCACAACTGGGTGTTGTTTTTGCTTTGGCTCCATTCCTTCATTATTTCTGGAGTTATTTCTCCACTGATCTCCAGTAGTATATTGGGCACCTACCAGCCTGAGAAGTTCATCTCTCAGTGTGCTATCTTTTTGCCTTTTCATACTGTCCATGGGGTTCTCAAGGAAAGAAAACTGAAGTGGTTTGTCTTTCCATTCTCCAGTGGATCACATCTTGTCAGAACTCTCCACCATGACCCATCCATGTTGGATGGCTCTTCACAGCATGGCTCATAGTTTCATTGAGTTACACAAGGCTGTGGTCCATGTGATCAGATTGGTTAGTTTTCTGTGACTGTAGTTTTCAATCTGTCTGCCCTCTGATGGAGAAGGATAAGAGGCTTATGGAAGCTTCCTGATGGGAGAGACTGACTGAGGGGAAAACTGGGTCTTGTTCTTTGGGGCAGGGCCATGCTCAGTAAATCTTTAATACAATTTTCTGTTGATGGCTGGAGCTATGTTCCCTCTCTGCTATTTACCTGGGGCCAAACTATAGTGGAAGTAATGAAGATAATGGAAGTTCTTTCAAAAGATCCCATGGATGTACTGCTACAGTCACTGCCCCCAACCCTACAGCAGGCCACTGCTGACCCATGCCTCCACTGGAGACTCCTGAAGACTCCTGGGTAAGTCTGGGTCATTCTGTTTGTGGGGTCACTCTTCCTTTCTCCTGGGTCTGGGTGCACACAAGCTTCTGTTTGTGCCCTGCAAGAGTCTCTTTCCCAGTCCTGTGTGAGTTCTGGCAGCTCTATGATGGGGTTAATGGCTACCTCCACCAAGAGGGCTTATGCCATACCCATGTCTGCTGTACCCAGAGCCCCTGTCCCCATGGCAGTCCACTGCTGACCTGTACCTCAACAGGAGATGCTCAAACACAGTTGTGTCTCAGTCTCTGTGGGGTCCCTGGGTCCTGGTATGCACAAGGTTTGTTGATCCCTTTGGCAGCTGTGCAGTGCTGGAGCAGCCACGAGGAGATACTCCACATCTAAGGTCAGGAGCAGTGGCTGCCTTCACTGGAACAGCCACGAGGAGATATCTCATGTCGAAGGAGACGGTAAGAGTGGCAGCTGCAAGGCACTGGAGCAGCTGTGCCCAAGGGCAAAGGAGAAGCCCCAACAAGACAGTAAGAGAGGCAAATTCCATTCATGCTTACTTTTGGCAAAATTATTGACAGTGTTCTTTTCACTATCAAATATTACTCATTTAAGGGCTTCCCAGGTGGTCCCAGTAGTAAAAGACCTGACTCCCAGTGCAGGAGACATAAGAGGTGTGGGTTTGATCCCTGGGTCAGCAAGATCCCCTGGAGGAAGGCTAGATAACTGTCTCTGGTATTCTTGCCTGGAGAATCCATGGACAGGGGAGCCTGGAGGACTATGGTCCATTGGATCACACACACGCATACAACAATAAATTCAGTGATCACCCCAGCTATAGCAGTTTTCTTCATTATTTTTTTGGTATTATTGATAGAATATGAATACGCTTCATTTGAATTTATGAAGTTAAGAAAATTGAAAAATTTAAAATAAAGAACAGTTAGAAAGAAACATAAAAATATTTGTAGTATTAGACTCTTCAAGAATGCAATGATATAAAATTATGATTTCACTGTTTAAAAGTTCCCTGAAGTAACTTTTATTTTAAATTCAAAGCCTATTTTTAGAGTTATCAGAGCACTTAACATAGTTTTGACAGGTGATTGCTGTCAATAAATCTTAAGTGAATAAAAAAATCCAAGAGGTCATTCTTGAAGAATTTAAATTAACTTTAAGTTATTAGCCTTTGTAAATTGTATATAAATGTATTAGTTTGCAGACTGAACATGTAAAAAATAAAAGAAATAATGACAGAAGACAAAATGGGCAAGATTTTCTTGTTCTGTATGATTTTCTTCATCCTGGATAGACAAAGAACTTATATTCTGTTAAATAAGCAGTTGTTCCTAGGTACAGTTTTAACTTAATGAATACACTTTTAATAGCTAAACTTCATATACACATGGAGAAGACAATGGCACCCCACTTCAGTACTCTTGCCCGGAAAATCCCATGGGCGGAGGAGCCTGGTAGGCTGCAGTCCATGGGGTCGCAAAGAGTTGGGCATGACTGAGCGACTTTACTTTCACTTTTCACTTCATGCATTGGAGAAGGAAATGGCAACCCACTCCAGTGTTCTTGTCTGGAGAATCCCAGGGATGGGGAAGCCTGGTGGGCTGCCGTCTATGGGGTCACACAGAGTCGAACACGACTGAAGCGACTTAGCAGCAGCAGTATATACACAAGCAAGTTGACTGAGAGATTTTAATGAAGATAATGATAGTATTATGTATTATGGAGGGTGGTATAATTCAAACAAGACCACTTTTAGGAAATGAGTAAAAAACATCAGCAAAAAAACTGAGAAATATATCAGGAAGGAAAAATAAAATCAAGCAGACGAATGGAAGTACATGAAGAACTTGATATGGATTATGCCGATGTCTTTGACTATTTCAACCATACTATAATAATGAACTCAACTTAGTAATTAGGCCTTTATCCTTGAAGTATCATATCCAGAAAATAACTAAGGACTGATGATTCTTCTTTGTATTCCTTATGACTCTAATAATAGCATTCTGGGAAATTAGAAATGTCTCTAGTTCATTGAGGCCAGTGACTAAGGGCACATCTGATTAAACAGCCTTTCCTGGAACATCATATACTGTAGATTATCATAGAACTTCAAGCATAAAGCACACCTATTTTGTAACATGAATTTAAGGCAATACAAGATTTTTATGAGTATTATAATTTGATGAAAGTAAATATTTCAGTTCAATAATCAAAGTATCACTAAATAATGTGTTTACTAAATATCAAAGATGAACATATCCATTTAGACATAACATTTAATTAGAAATTAATGGAGTTAATTTCATCCTCAACAGTTATTGTTAGTTCATTTACTTATTCATTAAAGAAAAATTCACAGCTAGTAATGGACAAGAACTTACAGCATAGCATCTTACAGCATAGAATCTTATGATAAAAATAACATTACCTTGACCTAAGTATCAAGACTGGTTACTATTTTCTGGAAAAATTATGGGAATTTTCTTATAGTTTAATTTTCTTTGTCACATTGGATGTTAGGTAGCTCTTTATTCACTTTGTGACCCATGGTTATAAACTACAGATCACCTTGTAATATGTAACTTATATATCAAACATTCTAGACTTTTTCTTCTTTTCTTAAAATTGTTTTCTTTTGCTTTCTTCTTCTAACTACATTTCACACTGCTATAGTGTGTACATAATTGTAAGTTACCTTTCATTATTTTAAAACAAGTCTCAAAGCAATGTTTTTCCAGTAAATAAAAGATATTAAACATATGACTTAGGAAGCAAAAAATGTCAGTCAAGTGTCTTTCTAAATCAGATTCTTCTTCCTTAGATTCTTCTTTCTCAAATTCTTCCCCAAATGCTTAAACTATACCTGTTTTAAAGGGAACACACATTATGTGGTTGAGTCTTTCTAAACTATCAAAACGTCTGAGCAGAGTGGCTCATCTGAAGAAATTGTGCTTTTACTATAGTACCAAACAGTGATGTTTTGTGTAATAGTGATATCAACATATACCCTTTCCTCCCTTCATCTTCTATGTCTGCATATTTTCTTATGAGGAAGACACTGCAGTCTTGTATTTGTCCATACTGTCAATAGAGACCAAATGGAGTTAAGTAAACTAAAGTGCAGAATAATAAGAAAAAACATGTGATTAGAAGAAATAGGTTAGTATTTTTAAAACTTTCCTTAAAAGTGCATTTATTAATATAAAAAATTAGTTTCCAAGTAGATATACATTTCTTACAAGAAAGATTTCTCCCCACAATGTCTAGAATTTCAATGTATTTCTTAGAATACTTTGTATTCATTCATTAAACAAATATTTCATGAAGATCTATATTGTAGACCGATTTTAGGAATGACTTATATGCCCACATACTGTCTCTACTTTTTCTGGGAGAAGAAAGAATCCTTCTTCTTCCAGCCTCCTAAGGAATGTGTGGCTGATGAATTAACTTTTTTATAGCAGGAAATGTGTACTTGTCTTAAGTCCTAAAGTTCACAGAATCAGGCTAAAGGGCTACCATTAACCAGTGTGAACAAATATTGTCACTGTTCTGAGCTCATCTTTCTGAAGACTCCATTCCAGCAGGTCAATTTAGCTCCTCCCTAGATCACTGCAGACTACCCTGAAGCTGCAACCTGGGAAGGAGAAAGTCCATGCTACTCCTCTTGGACTTATTGGGGTATGATGACAGGTGTTCATTCAGATTTCTTGTTGTCCATAGTATTTTTATTGTTGTTTAGCCAAGGCTATGGTTTTTCCAGTAGTGTGTATGGATGTGAGAGTTGGACTGTGAAAAAGACTGAGTGCCGAAGAATTGATGCTTTTGAACTGTGGTGTTGGAGAAGACTCTTGAGAGTCCCTTGTACTGCAAGGAGATCCAATCAGTCCATCCTAAGGGGAGATAAATCCTGGGTAGTCATTGGAAGAACTGATGTTGAGCTGAAACTCCAGTACTTTGGCCACCTCATGCGAAGTGTTGACTCATTGGAAAAGACCCTGATGCTGGGAGGGATTGCTAGCAGGAGGAGAAGGGAACATGAGAGGATGAGATGGCTGGCTGACATCATCGACTTGATGGACATTAGTTTGGGTAAACTCCAGGAGTTGGTGATGGACAGGGAGGCCTGGCATGCTGCGATTCATGGGGTCGCAAAGAGTCCGACACAACTGAGCGACTGAACTGATTGACTGAGTTGCTAAATAGTGTCCAACTATTTGTGACCCCATGGACTATTGCCCACCAGGCTCCTCTGTCTCTTAGATTTTCAAGGCAAAAATACTGGAGTGGGCTGCCATTTCCCTCTCCAGGGGATCTTCTCAACCTAGGGATTGAACCCCCCAACCCACATCTTCTACATTGACAGGCAGATTCTTTACTGCTGAGCCACCAGGGAGGCCTAGTTTATAGTATGTGTGTGTGTGCTTAGTCACTCATTTATGTCTGATTCTTTGCAACCCCATGGACTGTAGTCCCCAAATGACCATGCCAGGCTCTTTTGTCCATGGCATTCTCCAGGCAAGAATACTGGAGTGGGTTGCCATGCTCTCCTCTAGGAGATGGTTAAAAAGTTGAAAGCAAACCCTGAGAATAAATATGTGCTTTCATACACATAAATATGTGTATGAAAATAAATATTGTATTATTATATCTTGATATAATTAAAACCTTATTTATGAAGCATGTGAACAATTATTATTAAATAAAAATCCTTCTCAAATATTTTTAATCCATCAATAAGAAATTGATTTAATAAATTACACCATATGGTGTAGTGCAAAGCAGCAACTAAAAAGAATGAGAAGAGATACATCTATACGGGTCAATATGGGTAAATCTCTACAATTTTTATTTCCTTGTCTTCCATACACATATATTTAAATTTTTATTTTATATTGAAATATAGTTGATTCAAAATATTGTGTTAATTTCAGGTGTGCACCAAAGTGATTCAGTTGTGTGTGTGTGTGTGTATGTGTATGTGTGTGTGTATATATATATATATATATATATATATATATGTTCTTTTTCAGATTCTTTTCCCATGTAGTGTTCCCTGTGCTATACATTAGATCTTTGTTGATTATCCAATTTATATATAGTTGTGTGTATATGTTAATCCAAACCTCCTAATTTCCACCCCCCCACACACCTTTTCCTTTGGTAATCATAAGTTTGTTTTCTAAAACTATAAATCTGTTTGTAAATAATTCATTTGTATCATTTCTAGATTACACATCAGTTCAGTTCAGTTGTTCAGTCATGTCCGATTCTTTGTGACTCCATGAATCGCGGCATGCCAGGCCACCCTGTCCATCACCAACTCCTGAAGTCCATCCAAACTCATGTCCATTGAGTTGGTGATGCCATCCAACCCTCTCATCCTCTCTCATTCCCTTCTCCTGCCCTCAATCTTTCCCAGCATCAGGGTCTTTTCAAACGACTCAGCTCTTCACATTATGTAGTCAAAGTATTGGAGTTTAAGCTTCACCATCAGTCCTACAAATGAACACCCAGGACTGATCTCCTTTATGATGGACTGGTTGGATCTCCTTGCAGTTGAAGGGACCCTCAAGAGTCTTCTCCAACACCACAGTTCAAANTATTGAAAGCAAATCTTCCTGCAATGCGGGAGACCTGGGTTCGATCCCTGGGCTGGGAAGATCCTCTGGAGAAGGGAAAGGCTACCCACTCCACTATTCTGTCCTAAAGAATGGGGTTGCAAAGAGTCAGACATGGCTGAGCAACTTAAAAAATAAAATCTAAGTTTCAAAAATATGATAATTTAATCTGAAAACAAAAGTAAAAAGGATATAAACACGGAAAAATACAGTTATATTGTGTTGTTTAGGGAGGATTTTCTAGAGAGAGTTGACAGTATATGCAAACATTTAGAGATGACATGATCTTTAATATTATATATCTTTATTTTGGGTTATGATTGTGTTGAAATCAACAGATTTTTTTAATGTATGAGAATTTTTAGATGTATGAATCACTTTTATTTTTATGAGTTATTTTTAGTATCTCTCAAATCTACATCAAAGTTCCTTCTGCTACTTAATTTTCAAGTGAAATATAAATATGAAAAAAATGTTTGTTTATTCATAAGGCACAAAGTTCTTAGTAATATCTATGAATTCTCACTATTTTTCTTAAATATATATATATATTTTACAACACTTTTTACCTTGGGTAAGGATGAAACAAATCAATGCATCCTTCAGTATATCAAAAAGCAAAATAAATCAAAATTCTAAACCAAGCTTTCTCTTATATTTTTTAATTTCCATGGTTTTGTGTGTGTATTTTTTAAAAATGCAGTTAGTAACACTGGATTTTTTAAAAGCCTAAACAAAATAAGAAGACATGCAATTGCAATGGAGAATGGATCAAGAAATATAAAAAATCATAAGTATCTTAGTTTAAGAGGATATATAAAATAACCAGGCTTCCCTGGTGGTTCAGATGGTAAAAAATCTGCCTGTAATGAAGGAAACACAGGTTTGAACCTGGATGGGGAAGATCTCCTGGAGAAGGGAATGGCAACCCATTCCAGTTTTCTTGCCCAGAGAATTCCATGGACAGAAGAGCCTGCTGGGCTATAGTCCAAGGAGTCACAAAGAGTCTGACATGACTGAGCAACTAACACATACAGGGAATAATTAGAGGAAATCTACCTTTGGAATTACTTAATCTAGAGAAGAGTAAGAGAAAACTTTATGCTCTTATATAAAAGTGATAACACCTGCTTAAAATTGGAAACGAAATTGGATTAGACTATATTGTAAAAATTATAGATGATAAGCGAGGCAGAAATTCATTTTTGTGGGAAATATAGACTGTTTAATGGCTTCTTTCAATTTAACTGTTTTAGTAACACTATTGTTCTGTTATTATATTTTCTAAAAAAATATGTTCTATCTTTCTGCATGTTCTTTAATCATCTGTTTTAAATAAGCATAATACCACTTAATAAAATGACTTGACTCTCTTCTTAACATTAAAACTGGTGTAGAAGAGAGTCTTCCTACCAAGTGCAGCATCTAGTTATTGAAGCTGGTATTGTTTGCAGTGTTAAATGAAAGCCTCAACACAATAATTTAAGTCGTGTTTTAAGTAAGTAATAGAAACCATTATTTTTAGCTTATGTCAAACAAGGGAAAGGACTGGCAAGATATTGTAGGAAATGACAGAGTTTAAGGACCAGATGAGCAGAACTCCAGACAAGAACCTCAGCAATAGAAATTTTTAGATTTTTTTGATATCAACTCCAAAGAAATTAAACATCATTTTTTAAAATTAAAATTTGAGTTATTGGACTTAGCAACAACAGCAACAGCGTGAGTTAGTCTTACATGTTTCTTGTATTTTTCTGAGACTCTTGGAAAATCACAAAATTCTGCTTTCGTTTCCTCTTTTTAAAAAATTACCTCTTCCAGCCACAGGTACATCATGAATGATTTTCCACAGTATAAATACTTAATGGAAAAGGAATATTAAAAAAATCTTGACCATATTTCAGGATTAAGAGATATACAGTATATGAAGGAGTTATTCATTACATACTATACATATATATTTATTCAGTTAATACTGTCATTTTATGAATTAATATCATAGGTATGTTTGCTATGCTGTTTTATGCCTGTTAGGAGGAAATTCAAGCAATAAAAACTAAGTACATAGCCCACCACTCAGTAAGTGTTAAGATTTAGTTAATAGGCTTGCAGACATCTATGCATTGATAAGTAAATATATACACACATATATTTTACAGAAATATTCCACATAGCTTTATAAAAATAGTTATTTATGGAGAAGACTCTTGAGAGTCCTTTGGACTGCAAGGAGATCCAACCAGTCCATTCTGAAGGAGATCAGCCCTGGGATTTCTTTGGAAGGAATGATGCTGAAGCTGAAGCTCCAGTACTTTGGCCACCTCATGCAAAGAGTTGACTCATTGGAAAAGACTTTGATGCTGGAGAGGGATTGGGGGCAGGAGGAGAAGGGGACGACAGAGGATGAGAAGGCTGGATGGCATCACTGACTCGATGGGCGTGAGTCTGAGTGAACTCCAGGAGTTGGTGATGGACAGGGAGGCCTGGTGTGCTGCGGTTCATGGGGTCGCAAAGAGTCGGACACGACTGAACAACTCAATTGAACTGAACTGAAAGATAAACAATTTTATTTTATTTTAATTTAACAGAAGGAGAAACATTCCTGTGAAATGGAAAATAATCCTATATTTTCAATGACTATGCCTTCAACATGATATACTAGTGACTAAAACATCTTTTTATGTATGATAAGAAAATTTATTAAAAATCGTCAAATAGTTGTAGTTGTTATTTTGTAAGTCAGACACTTAGGAATAAGAGATGATTTGCACTTTTCTTCTCCTACCTCTGAATTTTCATTGCTTGTCTTCATTAGGTTAGTATTTTTATACAGAGTTCTTTAAACCAGAAGTCTTCTCATTCTTTTGTCTCTAGTTTTGTAATGGACTCATTGCTCCAAACTGGTCCTTTTACCATTCCTTCTGTAACTTAAAATTATTCTTTCAATTAATCTTTTTTCAGCCTTAATCTTTTATTTTTTTAAAGAAATTCTTATAGAAGATACACTTTGTGTTTCCTTTAGAAAATGTTCTTGTCCAATCTGAAATTTTCATCTGCCTTTTACATACTATTTATCATCTTTTGGTCGTTTTCCTATTTTGTTTGTACAATACAACAATTCTCAGTCCATTTATTTCATTTTAATTTAACCTAATGTAGACAAATTTGTTTAGATATTGTACTTAACTTTTGGAAGAAGTGGGAAAATTTATTCTGAATTTTTCCAACCCTGTCTGGAATTACTTTGTATTTACTTAGGCAATTTGAGTGGGCTTCAGGGGACCAAGCTGGTTTCATTCACATGACAGTGCCTTGACTGGGGAGAGTAGAATGACATGGAACTCATTTGGCTTCTCATCTACCCTCTTGTCTCTTATTTTCCAAGGCCTTTCTGTATCTATCTGGCATCTTTGTCCAACAGAAGACTACTTTGTTTTTGTTTCAATGGCAGGTGACTTTCAAGGGGGAAAAAATCATAAGCTTCCACAGTCTGGAACCACCTAGTACCATCTTGTTTATATTCTACTTGGCTCAACAAATCATAAGGCCAACACAGTCATGGGTAGTGAATGTAGAGGCTACTCTGTGATGGGGGAGAAACACATTTGTTCAGGTATAAAAATAATTGCTTTTCACTGTTACATACTCTCCGGGATCTAAAACAGTGCTGTCAAATTGCAACTGGCACAGATCTATTGGATGGATGTGTGAATATCAGCATCACCATTGCATTTGGTTTAAGAATATATTTTAGAACAGAAATGGTTGTCTCCTTCAGTCCTTCCTCCTTTTCCTCCTCATCATCTTCCTCCCCTTTCTCTTCTTCTTCTTCCTTTACCACAAGCCGTCTATACTAATGATAGAGAATCTTATAATTCATTGTGGGAAATGTGACCGATTATCATTCTTCTGAAATATATTGGCTTGCAAATAATGATACATAATGACACCACCCTTATGGCAGAAAGTGAAGAACTAAAAAGCCTCTTGATGCAAGTGAAAGAAAGAGTGAAAAAGTTGGCTTTAAGCTCAACATTCAGAACACGAAGATCATGGCATCTGGTGCCATCACTTCATGGCAAGCAGATGGGAAAATAGTGGAAACAGTGACAGACTTTATTTTGGGGGGGCTCCAAAATCACTGCAGATGGTGATTGGAGCCATAAAATTAAAAGATGCTTGCTCCTTAGAAGGAAAGTTATGACCAACCTAGACAGCATATTAAAAAGTGGAGACATTACTTTGCCAACAAAGGTCCATATATTTAAGGCTATGGTTTTTCCAGTAGTCATGTATGGATATGAGAGTCGGACTATAAAGAAAGCTGAGCAGAGAAGAATTGATGCATTTGAACTGTGGTGCTGGAGAAGACTCTTGAGAGTCCCTTGGATTGCACGGAGATCCAACCAGTCCATTCTAAAGGAGATCAATCCTGAGTGATCATTGGAAGGACTGATTTTGAAGCTGACACTCCAATACTTTGGCCACCTGATGCAAAGAGCTGACTCATTTGAAAAGACCCTGATGGGAAAGATTGAGGGCAGAAGGAGAAGGAGATGACAGAGGATGAGATGGTTGAATGGCATAACCGACTCAATGGACATGAGTTTGGGTGAACTGCAAGAGTCATGATTAATGGGGAGGCCTGGCGTGCTGCGGTTCATAAGGTCACAAAGAGTTGGACAAGACTGAGTGACTGAACAGAACTAAACTGAACACAGCTTTGAAAATTGAGGTTAGTAGCAGGAAACTAAGAAAATGTCTTGATTTGTGTTCTTGCATGTGGATAAATGTGTTATCAACACAAGGCTTGTGGATTCAGAAAATGTTTAATTGGGAAAGTCAAGGAGCCTGATTTTCCCCCCCTCCCCCTTTGAGAGCCTCTTGAAAAATCTCAAGGTTTTCCCTACTTTTCTTTAATCTCTTTTCATACTGTTCATGGGGTTCTCAAAGCAAGAATACTGAAGTGGTTTGCCATTTCCTTCTCCAGTGGATCAGATTCTACCAGACCTCTCCACCATGACCCATCCATCTTGGGTGGCCCCACACGGCATGGCTTAGTTTCACTGAGTTAGACAAGGCAGTGATCCGTGTGATCAGATTGGCTAGTTCTCTGTGATTATGGTTTCAGTATGTCTGCCCTCTGGTGCTCTCTTGCAACACCTACCGTCTTACTTGGGTTTCTCTTACATTGGACGTGGGGTATTTCTTCACAGCTGTTCCAGCAAAGCGCAGCCGCTGCTCCTTACCTTGGATGAGGGGTATCTCCTCACGGCCGCCCCTCCTGGCCTTGAACGTGGAGTAGCTCCTCATGGCTCTCTTTTGCCCATGCAGCCACAGCTCCTTGGACATGGGGAAAGAGATGGGAATACCAGACCACCTGACATGTCTCTTGAGAAACCTATATGCAGGTCAGGAAGCAACAGTTAGAACTGGACATGGAAAAAGAGACTGGTTCCAAATAGGAAAAGGAGTATGTCAAGGCTGTATATTGTCACCCTGCTTATTTATCTTATATGTAAAGTACATCATGAGAAACGCTGGGCTGGAAGAAGCACAAGCTGGAATCAAGATTGCGGGAGAAATATCAATAACCTCAGATATGCAGATAAATCCACCCTTATGGCAGAAAGTGAAGAGGAACTAAAAAGCCTCTTGATGAAAGTGAAAGAGGAGAGTGAAAAAGTTGGCTTAAAGCTCAACATTCAGAAAACGAAGATCATGGCATTGGCTCTCATTACTTCATGGGAAATAGATGGGGAAACAGTGTCAGACTTTCTTTTTTGGGTCTCCAAAATCACTGCAGATGGTGACTGCAGCCATGAAATTAAAAGATGCTTACTCCTTGGAAGGAAAATAATGACCAACCTAGAGAGCATATTCAAAAGCAAAGACATTATTTTACCAACAAAGATCCGTATAGTGAAGGCTATCATTCTTCCAGTGGTCATGCATGGATGTGAGAGTTGGACTGTGAAGAAAGCTGAGCACCGAAGNGGAATACCAGACCACTGGACATGTCTCTTGAGAAACCTATATGCAGGTCAGGAAGCAACAGTTAGAACTGGACATGGAAAAAGAGACTGGTTCCAAATAGGAAAAGGAGTATGTCAAGGCTGTATATTGTCACCCTGCTTATTTATCTTATATGTAAAGTACATCATGAGAAACGCTGGGCTGGAAGAAGCACAAGCTGGAATCAAGATTGCGGGAGAAATATCAATAACCTCAGATATGCAGATAAATCCACCCTTATGGCAGAAAGTGAAGAGGAACTAAAAAGCCTCTTGATGAAAGTGAAAGAGGAGAGTGAAAAAGTTGGCTTAAAGCTCAACATTCAGAAAACGAAGATCATGGCATTGGCTCTCATTACTTCATGGGAAATAGATGGGGAAACAGTGTCAGACTTTCTTTTTTGGGTCTCCAAAATCACTGCAGATGGTGACTGCAGCCATGAAATTAAAAGATGCTTACTCCTTGGAAGGAAAATAATGACCAACCTAGAGAGCATATTCAAAAGCAAAGACATTATTTTACCAACAAAGATCCGTATAGTGAAGGCTATCATTCTTCCAGTGGTCATGCATGGATGTGAGAGTTGGACTGTGAAGAAAGCTGAGCACCGAAGAATTGATGCTTTTGAACTGTGGTATTGGAGAAGACTCTTGAGAGTCCCTTGGACTGCACGGAGATCCAACCAGTCCATTCTGAAGGAGATCAGTCCTGGATGTTCATTGGAAGGACTGATGCTAAAGCTGAAACTCCAGTACTTTGGCTACCTCATATGAAGAATTGACTCATTGGAAAAGACCCTGATGCTGGGAGGGATTGGGGGCAGGAAGATAAGGGGATGACAGAGGATGAGATGGCTGGATGGCATCATTGACTTGATGGACATGAGTTTGAGTGAACTCCGGGAGTTGGTGATGGGCAGGGAGGGCTGGCGTGCTACAATTCATGGAGTCACAAAGAGTCAGACACGACTGAGTGACTGGATTGTACTGAACTGAACTTCAATCCCTTATTGCACATTTAATCAAGAGCACTGTACCGTAGTTTTTGCACGTGATCTGATTTTCTCTATATAATTTGTTTCCTGAGACTTGTCTTTTCTTCGAGTGAACCTGGATACAGTAGTGAGCTTATTTGTTGCTTCTGTAGAGAAGTTGGTCCCACTGTCTTTCTTTACCTTTTGTCTCCTGCCTTTGGACTATCCTTATATCATAAAATGAAGAAGTAAGAAACAACTTGGATACCATCTCTTTCTTCCACTGGATATTTCATCCACTGTTTCTTTCATTCGCTTTTTACTGACTGGTGAAACAGACCTGTGAAGCTGCCATTTGGTTGTTCAGACCCTACACCGCTGGTGTTTCTTTCATGAATTCTCCATTCAAACTCTTTTATCTCACAGTTAGTGAAGCAATATATAGACAGCTCTGGCACTTCTCATTTCATGCCAAAGCCTTCCTCTGAGAAATTTACTCAAAATATCTTGCTTTGGCATTGTGGAAAATAACAGTATTCTGCATAACTTGTTCATGCTTTCTACCAAAGTAACAAAATACAAATGCTTAAGTATCAGATATTCCTTTTGGAGTTCCTGAGAGGGATTATGGATGAAATGAATCTTAACATTAAATGGGTCTTAACATAGGCCCATTAGTGATGGGTGGAAACATTATTGACTCAGTGTGTTTAAGGGCAATCTCAACCAGCAACTATGCTCTGCAGATGCAGAGGTAACACCTAGGAAGCCAGGATTAAAGTTGAATAAAAGCATTCATGGAAAAAAGGCAGTACTATAGAGGCAGAAAACAAATAAGTAGCCTGGAGTTCTGACAGACATAGGAATTCCTATTTTTTGTGTTCCCCCAAATTCATACATTGAAATTCTAATGTACAGGAAGTGGTATTAGGAGGTGGGCCCTCTAAGATATGCTTAGATCATGATGGTAGAGCCCTCCTGAATGAGATTCTTATTCTCATAAAAGAGACCCTACCGGGCTCCCTAGCCCCTTCCACCCTGTAAGATGAGAGTGAAAAGGTGACCATTTAAGAAATAAACTCCTATAAGACACCAAATATGCCTGTACATTGATCTTAGATTTCCTAGCCTCCAGAATTCTGAGAAATGAATGTTTGTTGTTATTAAGCCACCCAATATATTATTATCATAGCAGCCCAAATGGACTAAGACAGGATTGACCACAAAGTTCTAAAACTAGATAGTGCTGAAGGTTGCAACTCTGTAAATGTACTAAAACTGCTGAATTTCACTTAAATGGGTGGATTTTATTGTATGTAATTTGTACCTCAGTATAGCTTCTTTCAGAGAAGGCAATGGCACCCACTCCCATACTCTTGCCTGGAAAATCCCATGGATGGAGGAGCCTGGTAGGCTGTAGTCCAACAGTTTCTTTGGGGCTTCCTAGATGGCGCTATGGGTAAAGAACCCATCTGCCAATGCAGGAGACACAGGAGACAGGAGTTGGATCTCTGGGTCAGAAAGATTCCCTGGAGGAGGGCACGGCAACCCACTCCAGTATTCTTGCCTGGAGAATCCCATGGGCAGCCTAGTGGGTTACAGTCCATAGGGTTGCAAAGAGACATGACTGAAGTGACTTAGCACACATTCATAGTTTCTTTAAAAAGGTTATGAATGGCCCTCATCCTTAGTAGTTATTTGAACTTTAACCCTCCCACACACATGCACATATATATAAAAATTTTTGCCAGATGTATAATACTCTACCAGAACTAAAATAAGTATTGTGTCTTTAATATTTAGAATTAATAAAGGGTCAAGGTATCTGAGATTAAGCCACTTAGAAATGACAGAATGAAATCATTTCAAGTTAGCAAAAAAAAAAAAAAAAAAAAAAAGGAAAAATCATCAGTTGTATGACTAAACCGTGGTGTGCCAAAGAAATGATATGGATCATCAAGGTGAACAGAGAAAAGTGAACATTTCAGGGTAAACCATCATAAGAAGTAGAAAAGGGAAACAGGAAAGGCAAAGCAAATGCATCAGTTTTGCCATTTTCATAAAGAGACCCACAAATTAGTTTGCTTTTTTCTACTTTATGATTCAAAGGTGTATTTCCCTAGGGGAGAGTGACACGTTATTTGGCAGCATTACAGTTAGTTATGTCACATGCTGGATAATAATTAATGGATCTTTATGCTCAGATAATTTTGAGAGGAAAGAAACATGTTATCATATAGTTAAAATCCTAAGGGATTTAGAATTATCTATATCTATGGCAAGAGAAGTCTCATAAGGTTCCTAATCCATGGTTTTTTCTACTAAAATAAAGGGTCATTTGTGCAATCCTAAAAATAGCATATTTAAAGAGAATCATAAGTAAAACATATCCTTCAAGAGACTCCTCCCTGAGCCCTGCTAAGGACCAAGAACATTAATGTCAGTAGAATAAATGATGCAGTACACAGCATTGACATGTAACTTGTTTCAAGGGAAAGGTTTGACCAATAATTCTGCAGTATCTTGATCAACTAACTTCTAGTTTTTTTTTTTTTTTTTTTAATAGATCCTCTTGATAGCTTACTGTGAGTGATGTTGAATTTGTGATCTCTGAGGATTTAGCTTCAGGTGATGTTGGATTTGTGGTCTCTGAAGATTTAGCTTCAGGACCAGGCACAAAGCTTGATCATTCAAGAGCTTTTGTGTAGCAGAGTTGTATTAAAGTATGAAAAGGGGCAGAGAAAGCTTCTGACATAGACATCAGAAGGAGGACAGAGAGTGCCTCACTCACTAGTCTTAGCAACGGAACTAAATACTTTTTAAATTGATTATTCAGTTCAGTTCAGTCACTCAATTGTGTCCAGCTCTTTGTGACCCCATGGACTGTAGCACGCCAACTCCGGAGTTTACTCAAACTCATGTCTATCGAGTCAGTGATGCCATCCAGCCATCTCATCTTCTGTCGTCCCCTTCTCCTCCTGCCCTCAACCTTTCCCAACATTAGAGTCTTTTCAAATGAGTCAACTCTTCGCATCAGGTGGTCAAAGTATTGGAGTTTCAGCTTCAACATCAGTCCTTCCAATGAATATTCAGGATTGATTTCCTTTAAGATGGACTGTTTGGATATCCTTGCAGTCCAAGGAACTCTCAAGAGTCTTCTCCAACACCACAGTTCAAAAGCATCAATTCTTCAGCACTCAGCTTTCTTTATAGTCCAACTCACATTCATACATGACTACTGGAAAAACCAGAGCCTTGACTAGATGGACCTTTGTTGACAAGGTCTCTGCTTTTGTTGACAATAATGTCTCTGCTTTTTAATATGATGTCTAGGTTGGTCATAACAGTAAATCAAAAGAATGTTTCAAGGTTGTAAGGGTCTTACAAGATCCACTCCCACAATTTACATTTTAAGATGTCAGGATTAGTCAGAAGATTCTCAAGAAGGAGAAACATGTGCTCAAGCAGGATACATTGTTGTTATATAATCATTGGTACGGAGTTTAAGGAAAAATATATTCTCAAGCAAGATGAATTGTTTTGTTGTGTAGTCATCAGCTCTGGGCTTAAAGAAAAAAGTTTGTCCTTTTCTCATTTTTGATAAACCCAGACCCCTTCCTCTTACTCAGAGATCCCAGACTTCTTATCAACCTACCTAGGAATTATCTCACTATGTTTCCCTGGTGGATCAAATGGTAAAGAATCCACCTGCAATGTAAGAGACATGGGTTTGATCCCTGGGAATATCTCCCAGAGAAGGGAATGGCTATCCACTCCAGTTTCTTGCCTGAAAAACCCATGGACAGAGAAGCTTGGCGGGCTACAGTCCACGGGATCACAAAGAGCTGGACACAACTGAGTGACTAACATGTTTAAAATTATGTGTTCAAATTCATCTAACTCTATATATTACTCTTTCAGTTAAGTAGAAGATTTTTTGAGTACTAAAATTCCAAACCACTATTTTTATGTAGTGTACCAATAATGATAGTAATGACAATACTTATTACTAAATAAATATTTATTCAGTGCTTACAAGTGCCAGACAGAAAGAAGAAAACCCTGTGCTAAGGGAAATTACACTGTAGTGGTAGAAAACAGATGTTTTAAGTCAAACCGTTGAATGATAATAATAATATATTAGTAATAAGTGGCATGAAGGAAATAAGAGAAAGTAATGCTATTGAGGAAGGGGAATAGAGAACAGTTTTAATGTAGTGTCTAGGGCAGGGCTCCCTGAAGACTAACATTTGAGCTAATGAAAACTCTTCCAGGGAGAAGACATACAAATATCCAGAGCAAATACTTTGAAGGCAGGAGAGCAAGCAATTTCAAATACTCTGAGGTGACACCAGCCAGAGCTGAAGACTCAGAAAGTTCACTGAATTGGATGAGGGCTGAATTAGGAAAGCCAGAACCAGATGATGTTGGAAATGTGACCAAGCATTCCAATGGAGGGCATTTTAGTTCCCATGTTGAAGTTTTATGCATTCTAAGTGTAGTAATATATTATTAACAATGAACAATAATATATTTGTTAATAGTTATTAAAGTATTTAACTGAAAAATATGATACAACTAGAAAAAAATTATTTTCTTTACTAATTTTAGCAGACTAAGGAACCTCAGTAAGAATTTGTTGAAATGCTTCCTGGAAATAAGATTTATCTTTGTAGAGCTGAGAAGAAGTTATTATATTTTACCTATAGTGATAATCTTTTAGATCCTTTAGAGCAGACCAACAGGTATATAGTTTGAAAACAGACAATGAAGGAAAGAATAAGCAAAATTAATAATTGAAAAAAGAACTCATGAATAAAAGAAAAACCCTGTAAATTATAAGGCAGAAGGAAAATATTTATCTTCTATGAATTTTGATTATATGTTCTTACAAAAACCTCAGTGCTCCTGTGTGAGCGTGTACATGCACCTGCACTCTTCTCCTAGTTAAGGAATCTTCAAGGACCTCAAACTTGNCCACCCCATGTGAAGAGTTGACTCATTGGAAAAGACTTTGATGCTGGGAGGGATTGGGAGCAGGAGGAGAAGGGGACGACTGAGGATGAGATGGCTGGATGGCATCACTGACTCGATGGGCGTGAGTCTGAGTGAACTCCGTGATTTGGTGATGGACAGGGAGGCCTGGCGTGCTGTGATTCATGGGGTCGCAAAGAGTCGGACACTACTGAGCTACTACTGAACTGAACTGAACTGAAAACAGTGATATTCTAAGTAGTTCTCAAATATGTATACCAATATTTACTAATGTGTACATTTATCCACGCCTTTTTCTTTGGTCTGCCTTTATATTCTACTACTCGAGTCTCACTTAATATGGTTATTTGCCCTCATAGATATTTTTGGGATGCTTAATTGCATCTCTACCTTTGTATCACATTATAATATAGGAGTGGGTTGATATTATAGACTACCTAGTTTAGAGTATGTTGTGATGTAGCTAATACTGATTCAAAAAAATATTTCAGCTTTTAAGCTCAAGGATATGGTAGATTTATACATTCTGGCTACGTGGAAGGATAGGAGGAGGACACAAAATAAGTTCCAGTTATTTTTTAACATGTGAATCAAATATTTGCAAGTGTGAGAACTTTCAGCCATACTTCCCCAATTTAGTAATTGACAACCACAGTGCCTCTTTTATCAGCCTTGAGTTCTGAGTGATTATGCTAACCAGAAACTACCTTACAATCTGTAAAATCCGTGATAGATATGTAGACTAGTTGAGAAATTACTTGCTGTTTATAATTATGAAGATACTGGTGCTATTACCATAGGATAACCAAGACTGATACACTGATGTAATTGTTCTGATAAACTCTCAGTTTTTTTGTGTGGTAAACTCAGTTTGTATGCTTTCATATGGTCAGTAATTATTAGTAGATTCTTATAATTAAAACTATAAAACTCAGATTTATTTTCTGTTTTATCTGTTTTGACTTATAAATACCTGATGTCATTTAAATGATTTTTAGTGATTTTTTTTAATCCCTATAATGCTCTTCTATATTGTTGCTAATTCACTTATCCAATTAAATAGGTACTAAATACCTCATTTCTTATTTATGGGAAATCAGTTCACTGTTCTATTCAAACAAATAAGAAGGTAGCCATGGAGAGGCATTCTCACATTTTTTAACATTTGAATGAACCCTTAAAGAGGCATCAAAATATTTTCTGCAATTTAGTTATTCATTTCATGTTTTTATTGTGTGTTGCCGCTTTACTGTTATTGTTTTCCAAAATGTAAATCCTTTCAATTCATCTCTGATTGTTTAGCAACTCAAGTCCAATGAATGCTAATGCCCAGTATTAAAATTATGAGTTAGGCTGACAAAGAGATTCCTTCTCTTGTTCTTTATTCAGTTTCATTCGTATGG
>SJYA01002364.1:1015475-1031295 GCA_006410615.1 Neotragus moschatus | reverse complement strand
TTAAAGATGATAAAGTTGTTTTTAATAAATCTAATAGAATTACCTAACAAAAGTAAACAAAAAAAATCAAAAGTATCTATATATATAAGTATTTATCAATGTATATAAATATTTAAAAGAAGGATAGTAAAATATTCGTAGAGATAATAATGGAAAATATGTTAAATATTATCTCTATATTTAGAAACTATCACATATTCTGATTGTTACCCATATATTAAATAAACATGAAACTTAGGAAGATAAAATATTAAGGTCATTTTTCTCTACAAATGATTTGTTATTCTTTTTCTGCATTTAGCTTGAAAATGATTGGTATGTACAAAATGTTTCAGTAATGTATTCCTGGAATTTTTCTGCATAATATAGCAATATAACACCAGCATGCTCATTATTTTCCTTTCTGTGATTTTCAAAATGAAAATTAGAATGCATTGTTTTCTAATTTGCTGATAGTATCCATCAATAAAAATTAGCATTATGTCTCTGGGAGGTTGATGCTACTTATTTTGGGAATTAGTGTAAAGGATTTGGGGAATTTCCAGTATGAATTGTTGGTTCCTTTTATGTGCATCTCATTAGAGACATAAAGTGAGTTGAAATTTAAATCAAGGGTAAATAACACATTAGAACAAAATATAGAAAGCTCATTAAAATTTAAAGTTTGAAAACTATTCAAAGGAATACATTATTTTGTATCTGAAAGAATAAATTTTTGTTGCAATTTTAAATTCCAATGAATAGAAAAATAGAAGTTTAAGTTTAATTGGTTTATACAATAAGAAACATATTATTTTTCAAGTTTAAAAACACATGATGTATATATTTTAATTTCCTCATGACTACTAGTTTAGGGCTGCAAATCACATATCTGATAAAGGGTTAATATCTGAAGTATATAAAGAACTCATATAACTCAATAGCCAAGAAAACAATTCAATTAAAAAATGGGCAGTGGAACTGAATAAACATCTTTCCAAAGAAGACATACAAATAGCCAACAGGTACAGGAGAAGGTGCTCATCATCACTAATCATCAGGAAAATACAAATAAAACCCATAATGAGAAATCAGCTCACAACTGTTAGGCTGGCTATCATCAAAAATACAAGAGAGAATAGTTCTTGGTGATGATATGGAGAAAAGGGCAGCCTCAAACACTGTTGGTGAAAATGTAAATTGGTGTAGCCACTGTGGAAGATAAGAGTTTCCTCAAAAAAATAAAAAGTATAACTAATTTATGACTCAACAATTCCATTTCTGAAAAAATATGCAAAGGAAATGAGAAAAAAATCAGATATCTGCATTCCTATGTTCTTTACTCACAATAGCCAAGGTACAGAACAACTTAAGTGTCTGTTAATGAATGAGTGGATAAAGAAAATGTCACATAAACACACGAACTCATACACGGCCATAATAAAGAAGGGCATTCTGCCATTTTTCTTATTTTTGGATTCATCTGTTTAGTACAGGGATATGACATTTGTCAGTACTAAGCACCATAAAATGTAAACACAATCACTGTCATTAACCTGGATATACCTTCAAGGACTCAGTGGCTTGTTTAGTTACCCTGTTTGCGTCTAGTGAGGAGAAAGGGCTCTTGCTAGCACTATGTATACATAAGAAAAGATCCCAATTCCAAGGAAGGCAGGTAAAATCTGACTTCTTCAAACATGTGTTAAACTAAGTTGTGTAGTAACATCCAGGTTTATTTTCCTTTTACTATCCATGTTCCCTGTTAAGCACATCATAACAACAGCACAGTAAGGTAAATGTGACATCAAAGAGTCTGGATATACTAGAAAACAGTGCTTGGTGATACAATGACATTCTATTTATATAATTAAATATTTGATCATACAGTACCTTCCTACAGGATTACTGGCTAATCTAGGGGTGGGGCTCATACTGTTAGAGGTATTACTAACATCTTGCCATTTTTCAACCGCATGAATGGACCTCAAGGTATTATGCTAAGTGAAGTCAGACAGAGAGATATAAATGCTGTATGATATCCTTTATGTGTGGAATCTAAAAAAAGCTAAACCCACAGAAATGGAGAGGAAAATGGTGGTACTAGTGGCTGGGGGATTGGGGAAAAGGGCAAGTGATGATTAAAGGGTGTGTGTGTGAAGGCCTCTCAGTTGTGTATGACTCTTTGCGACCCCATGGATTGTAGCCCACTAGGCTTCTCTCTCCATGGAATTCTCCAGGCAAGAATACTAGAGTGGGTTGCCATGCCCTTCTCCAGGGGATTTTCCCAACCCAGGGATCGAACCCAGGTCTCCCGCATTGCATGCGGATTCTTTACTGTCTGAGCCACCAGGGACATTTATCAAAGGGTATACTGCTGCTGCTGCTGTTGCTGCTAAGTCGCTTCAGTTGTGTCCGACTCTGTGCGACCCCAGAGACAGCAGCCCACCAGGCTCCCCCGTCCCTGAGATTCTCCAGGCAAGAACACTGGAGTGGGTTGCCATTTCCTTCTCCAATGCAGGAAAGTGAAAAATGAAAGTGAAGTTGCTCAGTCCTGTCCGACTCTTAGCGACCCCATGGACTGCAGCCCACTAGGCTCCTCAGTCCGTGGTATTTTCCAGGCAAGAGTACTGGAGTGGGTTTCCATTGCCTTCTTCTTCATNTCTGTGCGACCCCAGAGACAGCAGCCCACCAGGCTCCCCCGTCCCTGAGATTCTCCAGGCAAGAACACTGGAGTGGGTTGCCATTTCCTTCTCCAATGCAGGAAAGTGAAAAATGAAAGTGAAGTTGCTCAGTCCTGTCCGACTCTTAGCGACCCCATGGACTGCAGCCCACTAGGCTCCTCAGTCCGTGGTATTTTCCAGGCAAGAGTACTGGAGTGGGTTTCCATTGCCTTCTTCTTCATCAAAGGGTATGAACTTGGAATTATGAACAAGTTCTTATAGTCCATAATATTGTGCTCTATACTTCAAAGTTCCTATGAAAGTACGTCTTAAATGTTGTCACAACAAAATGAAATAGTAATTAGGTGAAGTGATGCAAGTGTTAGCTAACACTGTTAATAACCATTTTGAAGTATAAAGTGTTTTATATCCATGCATTGTACACTTTAAACTTCATGCACTGTTGTGTATGTTATATTAACAAAATGGAAAAAATCCACATATAGTGTGAAATTTTAAAATCTTAGAGTTAGAAAGGTCTCTAATACCATAAAATTATATACATATTTATTTTATATGTAATTATGTATCCTACATTTTGGGAAGAGGCTGATAGGATATTCCTCCTCAACTAAGAGATTAAAAAAATGGCTTTTCACATGTGCACCATGGGATTGCATAGTTTAAAAGTTTAACATGGCCCTCTCCTTGATAGCTGTAGTGTTATTTATTGTATTATTAAAAAAAAAACATTTAATGAGGCCATTCCATTACCAAAAAAGTGATGTCAATTTAAAAATTATCTGTATTATGATAAGGGCTTCCCAGGTGCTGCTAGTGGTAAAGAATCTGCCTGCCAACACAGGAGACATGGATTCAATCCCTGGGTCAGGAAGATCCCCTGGAAGAGGAAATGACAACCCACTTCAGTATTCTTGCCTGGAAAATCTAATGGACAGAGGAGCCTGGAGGGCTACAGTCCATGGGGTTACAAAGAGTTGGACATGACTGAGCACACACACATAGTATGATAAACAAATATTCTTTAAAAATATTATCAGAGCAAAAGAAATTTAAAAAAAAATCTATGTCAGGTAGAAAGATCATTTATTTTCCTTTGATATCCGAAGCAAAGCATGGTCTCTGTCCATGGAATTTTCCAGGAAAGAATTCTAGAGTTGGTAACCATTCCCTTCTCCAGGATATCTTCCCAACCTAGAAATTGAACCTGGTCTGCCACATTGCCAGCAGGTTCTTTACCATCTGAGCTGCCAGGTAAGACCCAGGTGAGCTAAATGGTTATGTGTAATGGACATTGAGCAATTTCACTCTAATTCCTTTCTTCATTTTGAGTATGTGAGAGACAATACTGACCATAGTTGCAGTCCTCCTATGGTTTTTTTCTTTCTTCAATATGTCAGCAAATTTGGAAAACTCAGCAGTGGCCACAGGACTGGAAAAGGTCAATTTTCATTCCAATCCCAAAGAAAGGCAATGCCAAAGAATGTTCAAANCAGTAGTCATGTATGGATGTGAGAGTTGGACTATAAGGAAAACTGAGCACAGAAGAATTGATGCTTTTGAACTGTGGTGTTGGAGAAGACTCTTGAGAGTCCCTTGGACTGCAAGGAGATCCAATCCATCCATCCTAAAGGAGATCAGTCCTGGGTGTTCATTGGCAGGACTTATGTTGAAGCTGAAACTCCAATACTTTGGCCACCTGACGCAAAGAGCTGACTTATTTGAAAAGACCCTGATGCTAGTAAGGGTTGAGGGCAGGAGGAGAAGGGGATGACAGAGGATGAGATGGTTGGATGCCATCACTGACTCAATGAACATGGGTTTGAGTGGGCTCTGGGAGTTGGTGATGGACAGGGAGGCCTGGCATGCTGCAGTTCATGGAGTCGCAAGGAGTCAGATATGACTGAGCTACTGAACTGAACTGACGAGGCTTGGTGAAACAACTGTGGGTAGAAGGGTTTTACCACTTAGACTTGGCCATCATACATGCCTTAGTTTGTATTGTAGGCTGTCATTACTCACTGGACAACTGTACACAAAGGATCCAGTGGAAAATTCTGAGATAGTCATAGAGGATGATGGAGCATCCTGGTGCAGGTAGCCTGGATCTCTGGATCCTTCTTGAAGAAAAGCAACACTGTAGACACATCTTAAATGAATTGAACAAAGATGTAAAAAGAAATACTTTTATCATATTAATTAACTAAGATTTTGTGGCTGTTTTTAAGATAAAGTAGGAATTATTATCCTAACTAAGATAATATGCAACCATATAGTGAGATTTTTCTGGTTACGAATGTTCATAAATAACAGTGCTCAGTGTTTAATAATATTATTATATTTATTCTATTTTGATTGATCAACATAATAAAAGAGGTACTTATATATTTTGTTTCTTAGATTGCAAATTATTAAGGCAGTTTATAAAAGCAATAAGAATATAAATTTTAGAGAGTTTTAAAGCTGGTTGCCAATTACAAATAATATAGAAATATAAAATTTAACAATTATGCTTTTATTTTTTTATTTTTTATTTTTTTTAATTTTTATTTTTTAGTTTGTTTTGTTTTTCTCGTGGCTGATTCATGTCAATGTATAGCAAAATGAATACAATTATGCTTTTAATATTTTGACTTATATGCCATTACTTTCTTGGCACCCACTTGCCTGTATAAAATGAGGCTTAATAACACACAAATGGGACCATCATTAATATAATTCAGAGATCCATGCAGCATGATTAAAGCAACCCAAATCTCCCTTGATCATATTTCTGACCACTTATCAGAAGTGTCTTTATACTGTCATTAGCTGAGCTTCTCTTTTATATTTTTCTATGACCTTGTCAAGTAATTACTTCAGACCAAGATCAATGAGAATCTATAAGAAGAATTAAGATCAAACTCTGCTCAAATATTCCTTTCAGTGTGGAACTGTCCTCTTTGACATTAGCATAGAACAATTAATATGCATATATGTTCAGTGTTGCCTCTCTTCCCCCACCCAATCCAGTTCCCTCTACTGGGCAAAAGAATTGCAAAGCGTAAGGATTCTTTACAGAATTCAACATAACCTCCAGATAAGGATAAAACATGCTTTTACAGCATCTCAAACTCTACCAGTTCAATGCCTTTCCTCAAAAAGATTATGAGTGTTTTATGGTTGATATGCCTGAAGAAAATGTTAGGAATAAAGTAATTAAACCGAGTGGCAATTTCTTTCGTGAGCTGCCAAGGTGAAAGACTAGAAATTACAGAACACTAAATAAGTGCTGATCAAACAGCTGTTGAAATTCATTCAGAATTAGTAGCCAATACATTCAATTATATTTTTCAGTGTAACAATTGCTGAGAATATAGTGTGAGCACGTAGATGGTGGAGGCTATGCGGTCACTGTGCTAAACATATTTATGATCTGGTATGTATAGTGTACAAACAAGTAAATTATAAGAACAATGTGTATGTATTACAAAAGATTTCAGATATGCACTATGACCAACCAAAGAATGTCAGTAACTTATAAAAAAATTTGTCTGAGTTTTTAAATTTACTTGCTTCTGGATTTTTCTAGTTAAATATATATGTGTATTTGTATAGATTAAAATAATCATTTATTTCATGTTTCACATTCAGAGTTATTTTAGTTTTCTTTATGCACACATCACTACCTAGTACTTCTTGTTCCCTGTTATTTGCTTGGATAGAGTCACCTGATTTTTTTTCTGGGTGCCAGTAAAATGTTACCTTCCCTGAGAAGCCAACACTCACAGACCACGTGAAAGCAGGTCCTTCTGTTTATAGTCTCTTAACAACCGGTGTTTCAAACCATTTGTTTTCTCTAATAAACTATAAGACCCATGTGGGTGTTGTTTACCTCTGCTCAATGCCTAGAGTGCATGGAAAAAAGCAAGTGCTCAAAAGTCAATTTTTGAATGAGTTAATTAATGTGCTCAGTCCTGTGCTAATAACCAAAATATAGCCAAGCCCTCTGTATACTGGGACTGCTAAAATAGCCTCAAGCTTTATTTGCATCTACTTGTTTTGGTACTACTGTATTTTTCATTTCCATTTCACTACAAAGAATAATCTTATAAAGTGTAAATCTGATCATAATGCATTTCTTCCTTAATATTCCTCATTGTTTTCCATTGTGCTTAATATAAAGCTAATACGTATTTCATTACAATTCCATTTTAACAAATATACTTATCATGGCATTCAAGGTTCTATAGAACAGACTGGTCCTCAGTTCAAGACATATCTCTCTGTACTTGTTTCCATGTCAGTAGGCTAGAGTCACACAAAACTTATTATATTCCTGATCAAACCTAGCTTATTTCTGCTTTGAGATCTTCACACAGGTTGTTCCCTATGCCTGAACCACAGCTTCAACCTTTAACATTAACAATCCTTTTAACATTTATAATACTTGAAGTCTTAGCTTAAATTTTACTTCATCCATGAAGACTTCTGGAAGCCCCCAGAGAAAATAAAATGTGCCATTTTGTTATATGGACATGGACATTGATATGTTAAAAATACAGTAATTAATTATTTTCCTATAAGATTATATGCTCCTTAAAGACAGGTCATGGCTCATTACACCCAGCAGGCACATACTAGGTGATTAATACATAGTTTTGATGTTAATAAGTTGTTAAACAATAAATATCCATGCTATTGGGTGAGACTTTAAAATGTTAATTGATTAAGTGATTCATCATTTATTTAATAAATATTTAAGAACAAATGTTTGTGAATAAATATTTATAATATTAACCATAAAATAATAGTTAGAAGTAATATAATACCATCATAAATAAATATTTAGAAATACTATGTATCAGGCACTGTTCTATGCAAGAAGGAAAAAAATAATAAATGAAAAGCCTAATTCTTGGAGAGCTTATATTTGTACAGGGAAAATAAGCAATGAAATGTACAGTATGTCAGAAGATAAGTGCTGAATAAGAAAATAAAAGGAAGAGAAGGCACCAAGTGTTAGATTGCATTTGCCATGAGTTGAAAAAAGGCACAGTGATTTCTAACAGGAATAAGAATAGACATAACTGGGAGGTGTTATATGCATATAGTTTGATCCTTGAGGAAAATAGTTCTTTCTTTCATTCACTGAGGACACTGGGGGCTTTGCTGAGCCTCATTAGAAACTATGTGGTATAATCTTTCCAATATTAATGAGGCTTTATAGTTTCCCTTTGACTTTAACCTTGAGGACTTTACCAGGAACAGTGAAACACCACGGAAAGGTGTCTGAAGCCTTCATGCAACAAATAGCCCAGGCAGGAGTAAGAGTTATTTAAGATAACTTTGCTAAACTTCCATAATATTCTGTTCTGGTTTTTATATGATTCTACATATTTGATAGGGGCACATGAAAAACAATAGACTTCTCTCATTTTCCACAGACGATGTGATAAGTCAAGCTGTACCTGAAGAAAATACAATGTCTGGAGAAAAAGGAATTAGACTAAGAATTGGAGAATCCATCCCGGCCTTTCTGCTCCACTTCTTGTATGTCTCAAACTCTCTGAGTCATGATTTCTCCTTCTGTTTAATTGCAGTAAGGATTTGTGCCTGCCTGCACGCAGATATTGTGAGTATCTACAAAGGTTATGTGTTTTAAACTCAATAACCAATTTTAAAGTAATAAATAAATGTAAAGTGACACATCATTCTTATTAAATCCTTTACAGGCACATAACTGAACTCTATTTATGGCAGGTAAGTAATAGAAAATTTCTAGTTCTTAAATCATACCTATAAGTCTAAATTTTTTTCCTCTGAAGATTTAGCTTATTTGTGTTGTTAGCTTTAATAACTTTAATTCTATGTGTAGGTACCCAATCCTTTTGATCTTGTATTAGCATTCATTTTTACATTGCAAATATGCACCTAATAGTTTCATTATACTGACATATTTGACAATAAAAACAATCTTGTTTCTCTACCTTCACACAGTTTCACATTCATATTCTAAAACAAACAGAATTAATTAATTAACATTTTGTATTAAATTTAATTTAAAAATACCTTGAATATTTCCCAAGAAAACAGTGAAAGGATACATCAGTTTGTCATCTTTGAGTGTGTTTCAGTTTTATAAGATTCAAGTTATTCCTTGGAGCTTTCCAATGATTAGGCAATACATATTGTTTTTAAATATCATTATAATCCCTAGAAGTTGCACTTTAGAGAATAGAGCTATTCTTTGAAGATTTACTGGAATACCAATAGTTTATTATCTTGAATCTGAAATTCAGTTTCCAGCCCAGTGCAGATACTTAATCAATATCTCATTGCCATTGTATTTTTCAAGAATCTGTGAAATTTCATGCCTATTCACTTGATCCTGAAATCATTAGCTAGACTCTAAAACCATGGAAACTACTGAGTTTCTATAATCCCTTCTTTTTGATCTGTTAATATAGAACTCTGTTAAGCATAGAGTAACCAGTGTTACTATACATATGATTTATCATCTTTTGCTTTCTTATTTAAATATAAGAATTAAGTGATTCAATTTGTTTTAAAAGAATCATCTTGTAAAAAATATATGTTATATGTTTATGTTATTATAAAAGTATATGTTATATGTTTATATATTATTATAATTTTCTTCACTTATGAGAAGTATGCCATTGTTTGCACTTCGTGCCAAGGATTTTCTTTTCCTTTGTTAATAAGAGGTTCACATTGACCTAAACTTATACTAATCACAAGAGTATCAATCCTAACTCTTCCCATTCTCACCAGAGAGGAAGGTGAAGTAAATACTTTTCCAGAAAAGGTTATCTAAGTTCTTTCAGGTTATTTCTAGTACAGAGTTTTCTTACAGTAATAAATACAACATTTACAGATAAACTTAAAATGAATATATGTATATGATTGTTTAAAGAATTCATGTTAAGTGAATAATTTGAAATTCAACATAAGCTTTATTTTACTTGCTTAATTAATGAATAATTAACTTAAGAAAGTACCTATCTATTGAAGTCCTGATCAAGACTGATAATAAGAAAATGTTTCTCAAAGTAACTGAGATTGAGATGAGTACTATCTGACTGACCACAGCAAAATGAAGTGGTTATATCAGTCTAATTAGCTCTTCCTTTGTGTGAACATAGTGGGAATGTATTAACTACATGACTGCCCTTCCACCCTTGCTCAGTTCACTAGAGTTCTAAAATAGGTGTCCCTCCCTGTGCTCTGCTTCCCTGGTGGCTCAGATGGCAAAGCGTCTGTCTACAATGCGGTAGACCTGTGTTTGAGCCTTGAGTTGGGAAGATCCCCTGGAGAAGGAAATGGCAACCCATTCCAGTATTCTTGCCTGGAGAATCCCATGGACAGAGGAACCTGGTAGGCCCCAGTCCACGGGGTCACAAAGAGTCGGACACGACTGAGCAACTTCACTTTGCTCATACTATTCTCATTGGGTGAAATCCTTCCTCCCATTTTTCAGATTATGAAGCTGTTAACATGCTCAAAGGTGACAATATATATCAAAGGTTAAGCACTTGGATCCAGGTGGTCAGAGACTGAGCTTGAATCCCTGCTTTGCTATTTATCTGGCATGTGCTGTTAGAAAGTCACTTGACCTCTCAAAGGCTTAGTTTACTCCAATGTTAAAAGGCCAAAACTAAAACTAACTTTTTAGGTAAAATTATATCTGACTTTCTGTTTTGTGAGAATTAAGCCACTCCACAAATGCAATATTTCTAAAATGTTCTCATGGTGCCATGTTACAGTTTGCTATAAATTTGAAAATCTGGCTCTTTGTCACCTTTCCTCCCTTTAGCTTTTCATTTAAGTACCAGTTCAAATAGTGTCTTTTATATTTATCACTTTATAACACATTGCAAAAAATTATTACTTTCTCATCTATTTTTCCATAGCACTTATGGTGTGCACTTATGACATTTAATAGGATGGGTCAAAGTCTTACGTGTTTATTTCCACTAATCTGTGAGCTCATTGAGAGAATTAAGTAATTCATTTCCATTTTCACTGAGTTTAGTACAGAATTTTCTTACAGTAATAAATAAAATATTTGTAGATAAACTTAAAATGAATATATATATATGATTATTTAAAGAATTTATGTTAATTGAATAATTTAGTTAAGTTCAATATAAACTTTCTTTGTTCAATTAATGAATTAACTGTAATGTATACTAAACACTGCATTAAGTATCTGAAACTACAAAGAAACAATTTTAACTGCTATCTGTTCTCAAAACATATTTCAAATTTGTATCTTTATTCATTTAATTTTTTATAACTTAAGTCATTTACATGCATTTCCTCATTCAGTTCAGTTCAGTTCAGTTGCTCAGTTGTGTCTGACTCTTTGCAACCCCATGGACTGCCATATGCCAGGCTTCCCTGTTTATCACCAGCTCCCGGAACTTACTCAAACTCATGTCCATTAAGTAAGTGATACCATCCAACCATCTCATCCTCTGTCATCCCCTTCTCCTCCCACCTTCAATCATTCCCAGCATCAGGGTCTTTTCCAATGAGTCATTTCTTCACATCAGGTGGCCAGACTATTGGAGTTTCAGCTTCAGCATCAGTCTTTCCCATGAATATTCAGGACTAATTTTCTTTAGGATGGGCTAGTTAGATCTCCTTGCAAGAGTCTTCTCCAACACCACAGTTCAAAAGCATTAATTCTTTGGCACTCAGCCTTTTTTATAGTCCAACTCTCACATCCACACATAACTACAAGAAAAATCAGAACTTTGACTAAAATTACCTTTCCTCATTAGAGTCTGATAAACACTGTGTGTTTGTCAGAACAGATATTGTTAGTCCTAATTTATAAAACAAAATGATGATTTAGAGAGGTTAAATGGCACATTTAATTTTTTTAAATGGGTAAGAAAACTAAGTCCAGAGCCTATGCATTTTTTTTTCTTCATTAAAGTCTTTTCTAACAATTGCCCACTCTTCCATTTAAGCTCTATTTAATATCTACTACTGCGGGAAGGAATCCCTCAGAAGAAATGGAGTAGCCATCACAGTCAACAAAAGAATCCGAAATGCAGTACTTGGATGCAGTCTCAAAAACGACAGAATAATCTCTGTTTGTCTCCAAGGCAAACCATTCAATACCACAGTAATCCAAGTCTATGCCCCAACCAGTACTGCTGAAGAAGCTGAGGTTGAATAGTTCTATGAAGACCTACAAGACCTTTTAGAACTAATGCCCAAAAAAGATGTCCTTTTCATTATAGGGGACTGGAATGCAAAAGTAGGAAGTCAAGAAACACCTGGAGTAACAGTCAAATTTGGCCTTAGAATGCAGAATGAAGCAGGGCAAAGACTAATAGAGTTTTGCCAAGAAAATGCACTGGCCGTAGCAAACACACTCTTCCAAAAACACAAGAGAAGTCTCTACACATGGGCAGAACCAGATGGGCAACACCAAAATCAGATTGATTATATTCTTTGCAGCCAAAGATGGAGAAACTATACAGTCAACAAAAACACGACCAGGAGCTAACTGTGGCTCAGATCATGAGCTCCTTATTGCCAAATTCAGAATGAAATTGAAGAAAGTAGGGAAAACCACTAGATCATTGAGGTATGACCTAAACCCAGTCCCTTATGATTTTACAGTGGAAGTGAGACATAGATTTAAGGGCCTAGATCTGATGGATAGAGTGTCTGATGAACTATGGAATGAGATTTGTGACATTGTACAGGAGACAGGGATCGAGACTATCCCCATGGAAAAGAAACACAAAAAAGCAAAATGGCTGTCAGGGGAGGCCTTACTAATAGCTGTGAAAAGAAGAGAAACGAAAAGCAAAGGAGAAAGGGAAAGATATAAGCACCAGAATGCAGAGTTCCAAAGAATAGCAAAAAGAGATAAGAAAGATTACCTCAGCAATCAATGCAAAGAAATAGAGGAAAAGAACAGAATGGGAAAGACTAGAGATCTCTTCAAGAAAATTAGATATACCAAGGGAACATTTCATACAAAGATGGGCTCGATAAAGGACAAAAATGGTCTGAACCTAACAGAAGCAGAAGATATTAAGAAGAGATGGCAAGAATACACAGAAGAACTGTATAGAAAAGATCTTTGAGACCCAGATAATCATGATGGTGTGATCACTCATCTAGAGCCAGACATCCTGGAATGTGAAGTCAAGTGGCCCTTAGAAAGCATCACTATGAACAAAGCTAGTGGAGGTGATGGAATTCCAGTTGAGCTATTTCAAATCCTGAAAGATGATGCTGTGGAAGTACTGCACTCAATATGCCAGCAAATTTGGAAAAGTCAGCAGTGGCCACAGGACTGGAAAAGGTCAGTTTTCATTCCAATTCTAAAGAAAGGCAATGCCAAAGAATCCTGCACAATTACACTCATCTCACACGCTAGTAAAGTAATGCTCGAAATTCTGCAAGCCAGGCTTCAGTAATACGTGAACCATGAACTTCCTGATGTTCAAGCTGGTTTTAGAAAAGGCAAAGGAACCAGAGATCAGATTGGAAGCATCCACTGGATCATAGAAAAAGCAAGAGAGTTCCAGAGAAACATCTATTTCTGCTTTCTTGACTATGCCANTCCTGCACAATTACACTCATCTCACACGCTAGTAAAGTAATGCTCGAAATTCTGCAAGCCAGGCTTCAGTAATACGTGAACCATGAACTTCCTGATGTTCAAGCTGGTTTTAGAAAAGGCAAAGGAACCAGAGATCAGATTGGAAGCATCCACTGGATCATAGAAAAAGCAAGAGAGTTCCAGAGAAACATCTATTTCTGCTTTCTTGACTATGCCAAAGCCTTTGACTGTNAGGGATAGGCTACCGACTCCAGTGTTCTTGGGCTTCCCCAGTGACTCAGATGGTCAAGAATCAGTTTGCAATGTGGGAGACCTGGGTTTGATCCCTGGGTTGGGACGATCTCCTGGAGATGGGAATGGCTACCCACTCCAGTATTCTGGCCTGGAGAATTCCATCAGAGAAGGCAATGGCAACCCACTCCCGTACTCTTGCCTGGATAATCCCATGGACGGAGAGCCTGGTAGGCTACATACAGTCCATGGGGTCGTGAAAAGTTGACTGAGCAACTTTTCACTTTTCACTTTCATGCATTGGAGAAGGAAAGGGCAATGATTCCAGTTTTCTTGCCTGGAGAATCCCAGGGTTGGCGAAGGCTGGTGGGCTGCCATGTATGGGGTTGCACAGAGTTGAACATGACTTAAGCGACTTAGCAGCAGCAGCAGTATAGTCTTTGGGGTCACAAAGAGTTGGACATGACTGAGCAATTTTCACTTCACTGCAGATGGTGACTGCAGCCATGAAATCAAAAGACGCTTACTCCTTGGAAGAAAAGTTATGACCNGAAAACAGTGGAAACAGTGTCAGACTTTATTTTGGGGGCTCCAAAATCACTGCAGATGGTGACTACAGCCGTGAAATTAAAAGACGCTTAGTCCTTGGAAGAAAAGTTATGACCAACCTCGATAGTATATTCAAATGCAGACACATTACTTTGCCAACAAAGTCCCACTAGTCAAGTCTATGGTTTTTCCAGTAATCATGTATTGATATGAGAGTTGGACTGTGAAGAAGGCTTGAGTGCCGAAGAATTAATGCTTTTGAACTGTGGTGTTGGAGAAGACTTTTGAGAGTCCCTTGGACTGCAAGGAGATCCAACCAGTCCATTCTGAAGGAGGTCAGCCCTGGGATTTCTTTGGAAGGAATGATGCTAAAGCTGAAACTCCAGTACTTTGGCCACCTCATGCGAAGAGTTNAAGAATTAATGCTTTTGAACTGTGGTGTTGGAGAAGACTTTTGAGAGTCCCTTGGACTGCAAGGAGATCCAACCAGTCCATTCTGAAGGAGGTCAGCCCTGGGATTTCTTTGGAAGGAATGATGCTAAAGCTGAAACTCCAGTACTTTGGCCACCTCATGCGAAGAGTTGACTCACTGGAAAAGACTGATGCTGGGAGGGATTGGGGGCAGGAGGAGAAGTGGATGACAGAGGATGAGATGGCTGGCTGGCATCACTGACTCGTTGGACCTGAGTCTGAGTGAACTCCGGAAGTTGGTGATGGACTGGGAGGCCTGGCATGCTGCCGTTCATGGGGTCACAAAGAGTCAGACATGACTGAGCGACTGAACTGAACTGAACTGATGAACTAAATTCAAAGAATTCAGATACCCCTTTTTATAATTTCAACTAAATGATTTAATGCTTTTCATGATGAATACTGCCTTAAATGTTGAGTCCTCTAAATAAAGTTAAAAAAAACCCAAAGAACTGGGGTATTCAACTCCAAGTTCAAAGTTGTGAGTTTGACACTGACTCTTCTTATGACTTATTTTATTATTTTGGTGGCTCAGATGGTAAAGCTTCTGTCTGCAATGTGGGCAACCTGGGTTCGATTCCTGTGTCAGGACTATCCCCTGGAGAAGGAAATGGCAATCCACTCCAGCACTCTTGCCTGGAAAATCCCATGGACGGAGGAGCCTGATAGGCTACAGTTCATGGGGTCGCAAAGAGTTGGACATGACTGAGCAACTTCACTTTCACTTTCAAATATTTTCATGTAAATTTCATTAATTCCTCAGGGAAGTGAGAGCAATTTTCAGCTTCATCATTGATCTGTGCTTTTATCAAATTACTTTGGCTCTCCTTGAAGTTCCTATTTTAAAACTTTTATATTGCCTGCACATATTTTCAGGTAAAGACACATGAATCTTCATTGAGACAAGCAAAAATATTAGATGCGTCATTGATCCCTGCTTCTTTCAGGTAACTTTTAAGCCAGTCTAGGTTTTTCATTACATTCAAACTTCAAAGTTCATGTATATATATTACCTTGTATTAAGGGAAACATTAAAACCAGTATTTTTTGAAATTCATCCAAACTTTTTTTGCTTTTTTATCCATATAATATATTTGCTTCATCTTTGAGCATATCTGTAACTGGAAAATGTAATTTTTCTCAACAAAGAAACTGAAAATTGAATTTTCTTTCCTCAAACAACCAAGTATACTTATAATTTTGATGAAACACAATGAGAACTCATCTTTGTTTCCTGTATTCCTATTGATTTTTTTTTTTTTTTTTTTTTTTTTTTTTTTTTTTTTTTTTTTTTTTTATTTAAAAATAA
>SJYA01002364.1:961547-1015392 GCA_006410615.1 Neotragus moschatus | reverse complement strand
GATGAAACAAAATGAAAACTCATTTTTTTTTCCTTTTTTCCTATTTTTTTTTTTTTTTTTTTTTTTTTTTTTTGCTCTGGAGTATTTGCATTAAAAACATGCTGATAGAAAATAAGGGCTATAAGTAAATTAGCTATATTGGGGGAAAAAAGCATACCCATGTTAACATGAATTTTAAAAGATGCCTTCTCTTCCTTAGTATAATAATAAATGAGGCATTTGTGAAATCAACTGACAAATTTATCTCTATACAGGAGATATTATAAAGTATCTATATTATGTTATTGATGAGTTTGCAAAATCTAGAAAACCAACAAGGCCAAAATGCAAACAAACAAAAACAACAATGAAAATGATTAAACCTAAAGTAAGGGCTGAATTATAGTCAATACAAATACTAGCATTAAGCTTGATGACAGTAGAGTTTGTTCCTGACATGGTATGTAAGTTCTTATTGGATAGATTTTCCTATTGATAGCAACTATAAATTCAGGGCAAACACTTGAAAACAATAAAATTCCTGAAGATATTAGAAAGTAGCCCAAAGCAGGTACCTATGCAAAGGAAATACCTTGGAGTAAATTTTCATAATTGCTACCTGTGGTCATCCTCATGGGACTGGGGAGATCTCTGATAACCTGCTATCTTTGTGACCTAAAGAACCACACTCCAATTGTGTGTTTAATATCCAAAGTTATTCCATAGTGTGGGGGGCCCAGAAGTAAGAGTAATAGAAGGGAAATCCCATATTCTGAGAATAAGCTCCAACCAAATCTCTTACTGACCACCAAATTATACATACACAGATTAGATTCCAAGTAATACAGCTAGGAATTAAATAATTAAACTCAGAGTTGATTTGTTGCTCTAAATATAGAGACTACAGTCTAAGACAATCAAATTAATTGCCTCATAGAATAATATAAATGATGTAATAAAAATCCAGTACTCTCTGGAGGAATATAACACAGTCTAGATTGTCTATATATAACATCCTCCTGCCCCAAATGTAATTCAGATTATTACATATATGAAGAAGTAGAAAATGTGAACCATTCTCAAGCCCCCAAAATGAAATTTATGAATAACTTATATGCAGAATACATCATGAGAAATGCTGGACTGGAAGAAACACAAGCTGGAATCAAGATTGCTGGAAGAAATATCAATAACCTTAGATATGCAGATGACACCACCCTTATGNAAAAAAAAAAAAAGCAAAGACATCATTTTTCTGACAAAGGTCTGTATTGTCAAAGCTATGCTTTTCCCAGTAGTCCTGTATGGATGTGAAAGTTGTACAATAGAAGAAACTGAGCACTGAAGAATTGATGCTTTAGAACTGCAATACTGGAGAAGAGTCTTGAGAATCCCCTGGACAGCAAGGAGATCAAACCAGTCAATCATAAAGGAAATCAACCAAGAATATTCACTGGAAGGACTGATGCTGAAGTTGAAGCTCCAATACTTTGGCCACTTGATGCAAAGTGCTGACTCAATGGAAAGGACTCTGATGCTGGGAAAGATTGAAGGCAGGAGGAGAAGGGGGAAAAAGAGGATGAGATGGTTGGATGACATCACTGAATCAATTGACATGAGTTTGAACAAGCTCGGGAGATGGTGATGGACAGGGAAGCCTGGCATCCTGCAGTCCATGGGGTCACATCGAGTTGGACATGACTGAGCAATGGAACAACAATCAATTTCAATAAACCAAGCAAAAATTACAGAATAGTTATACTTAATACTATATGATACCCACCTGTAATGCGGGACCTGGGTTTGATACCTGTGTTGGGGTGATTGCCTGGAGAAGGAAACGGCTACCCACTCCAGTATTCTTGCCTAGAGAATTCCATGGACAAAGAGCCTGGAAGACTATAGNCAAGCAAAAATTACAGAATAGTTATACTTAATACTATATGATACCCACCTGTAATGCGGGACCTGGGTTTGATACCTGTGTTGGGGTGATTGCCTGGAGAAGGAAACGGCTACCCACTCCAGTATTCTTGCCTAGAGAATTCCATGGACAAAGAGCCTGGAAGACTATAGTCCAAGGGGTCGCAAAGAGTTGGACATAACTGAGCAACTTTCACTTCATTTCAATATTAACAATACTGTATAATACTAATAATAATATGTAATAAAAAATAATAATACTGTGCTGTGCTTAGTCACTCAGTCATGTCCAATTCTTTGCGACCTCATGGACTGTAGCCTGCCAGGCTCCTCTGCCCATGAGGATTCTCCAGCCAAGAATACTGGAGTAGGTTGCCATTTCCTCCTCCAGGGGAAAGCCAAGTTCAATCCAAGCCAGGGATCGAACCCAGGTCTCTTGGATCACAGGCAGTTTCTTTACCATCTGAGCCAGCAGGGAATCCCTTAATAATACTATATACTACTACTACTATATAATAGTAATAATTATATTTAATACTATTAGTTCATTGTTGCTTCCTGCAATAACATTGCTTATGTAATTCAAGGTACATATAAAAATAATTGCAATAAAATAATCTTTAGCTTTCAGAACTTCAGAGCACTATACTTTGTTCAAAAACGTAATTCACACACAAGCAATGCTTTTTTCAAAGTACAAAATACTTATACACATTGACACAGGTTCATCCTACAGTTATGGAAGTGGACATTTTAAACTATAACCCACTCAATCTGACATGTAAAAGACTTTTTGTGATGCTTCCTAAGCCAACAGATTCACCATCTTGTCCCAAGTTCTATGTATTCTAGAAGTGCTTTCTTACACCTAGTCACAAATGTTTTTGCCCAGACACTTGAATATAACAGGATTTCCTGGTGGCTCAGACTCTAAAGATCTGCTCCAATGTAGGAGACCATGGTTCAGTTCCTAGGTCAGGAAGATCTCCTGGAGAAGGGAATGGCTATGCAGTCTAAAATTCTTGCCTGAAGAATTCCATGAACAGAGGAGACTGGTGGGTTGCAGTCTGTGGGGTTGCTGAGTCAGATATGACTGAGTGACTAAAACTTACACTTATTACATGAAACAGTGATTATTTTTCAATCCTGTGGATTAATGAGGGGGAAATAAACTAAAGTGGATGGGAGCTTATGAATTATGTTTTGTTTTCTCCAAAATGTTCATAACCAGCCAAATAAATATTTGAAATATCTTATTGTTTTATATTAAACATTGCTATGGACTTGAATGTTTTTGCCTCTTCAAAATGCATATATTGAAATCTTAACTACAAATATGATGGCAGTAGATGGAGGAACATTTGAGAGATAATTAAGTCTTGAGAGTAGAGGTATATTGAATGAAATTAATGCCTTTATAAGAGATAGGAGAGATTCCTTTCTTTCTTCCTGACATGTGAAGATATAGCAGGAAGAGAGTCCACACCAGACACTGAATCTGTCACTGCCTTGAATTTGGGGCTTCCCAGCCTTCAGAATTCTGAGAAATAAATTTTCATTATTTAAGCTACCCAGTCTTTGGGACTTTGTTATAGCTTCCCAAACTGATGGAGACAAACACTTTCTCTAATATGAACATTATAAAGAGTTTAATAATTATGCATATTTAGCCATTGGTGAATAGTAATTCACCAAAATAGAAGAGGTGGCAAGAATACACAGAAGAACTATATGAAAAATATCTAAAACTATACAAAAAAGATCTTCATGACCCAGATAACCACACTGGTGTGACCACTCACCTGGAGCCAGACATCCTGGAGGTCAGAATGTCTTAGGGACATAGAAAGCATAACTACGAACAAAGCTAGTGGAGGTGATGGAATTCCAACTGAACTATTTCAAATCCTAAAAGATGATGCTGTTAAAAGTGTTGTACTCAATATGCCAACAAAGTTGGAAAACTCAGCAGTGGCCACAGGACTGGAAAAGGTCAGTTTTCATTCCAATGCCAAAAAACGTTCAAACTACTGCACAATTGTACTCATCTCACATGCTAGCAAAGTAATATTCAATATTCTCCATGCCAGGCTTCAACAGAATGTGAACTGGATGTGAACAGATGTTGAAGCTGGATTTAGAAAAGGCAGAGGAAACAGAGGCCAAATTGCCAACATCTGCTGGATCATCAAAAAGGCAAAAGAGTTCCAGAAAAGCATCTATTTCCGCTTTATTGACTATGCCATGCGAGGCTGGATGAAGCACAAGCTGGAATCAAGATTTCCAGGAGAAATATCAATAACCTCAGATATGCAGATGATACCACCCTTATGGCAGAAGGTGAAGAAGAACTAAAGAGCCTCTTGATTAAAGTGAGAAGAGAGTGGAAATAGTTGGCTTAAAACTCAACATTCAAAAAACAAAGATCATGGCATCTGATCTCATCACTTCATGACAAATAGGTGGGGAAACAATGGAAACGGAAACAGAGGCTGACTATTTTGCAGGAGGGGCCTCCAAAATCACTGCAGATGGTGACTGCAGCCATGAAATTAAAAGAAGCTTACTCCTTGGAAGAAAATTTATGACCAACCTGGACAATATATTAAAAAGCAGAGGCATTACTTTGCCAACAAAAGTCCATCTAGTCAAGGCTATGTTTGTTCCAATGGTCATGTATGGATATGAGAGTTGTATCAGAAAGAAAGCCAAGTGCTGAAGAATTGATGCTTTTGAACTGTGGTGTTGGAGGAGACTCTTGAAAGTCCCTTGAACTGCAAGGAGATCAAGCTATTCAATTCTAAAGGAAATCAGTCCTGAATATTCATTGAAAAGACTAATGTTGAAGCTGAAAATGCAATACTTATGGCCACCTGATGTGATAACTGACTCATTGGAGAAGACCCTGATGCTGGGAAAGATTGAAGGCAGGAGGAGAAGGGGATAACAGAGGATAAGATGGTTGGATGGCATCACTGACTTGATGGACATGAGTCTGAGCAAGCTCTGGGAGTTGGTGATGGACAGGGAAGCCTGGTGTTCTGCAGTCCATAGGGTCGCAAAGAGTCAGACATAACTGAGTGACTGAACTGAACTGAACAGCTATTACAACTTAAATGCATTAGGGGTTTAATTAGTTTTTGAGTAAGTGATTATTTCTTGTTTTCGTTGGTGGAAAAATGTTGTCCTAGACTATGGCAGAATTATTAGAAAGTTTATTTGATGGTATTTGTCACCTGCTTTATACTAATGGCTACATACATCAGAAATAGAGATTTTTGCCTTAACCTATAATATATATGACATAAGTAAGATAGTCAAACATATGCTATACTGTGCAAAGGAACTAGAACAATTAACTTCTATTTATCTCCTCAATTTGGTGTAAAAATAGCTTATATTGAAACAGACATTTTATTTTTGCCTATTATATTTTTCTTGGAAATAGTTCAGAAATGAATGACTTTCTATTTTATCATGAATTTTTTGATTGTAAGGCAAAATTAATTTTCTCAATAACATTAGTACCTATGTTTTTGAGTAAGCATTAAATTGCTGTTTATGAATTTTATGTCTCTATTCAGTCTTATATTTAATACATATAAATACATAATACAATGTATATTTATTTGAATTATTATTTATATTTTCCCATATTAGTTAAAGATAGTAATTGCATAATAGAAATAATGTTTCTTATTTACTTTCTTTGTAATACTCAAAGAGCTAGTGTTATTAGTGTTTCAATAAAATGAAACTAATAAGTAGTCATGGGACATTGATGAAATGCATCAGTTTGAAAGATATGCATTTGAATTTCATCTTCTTAATCACATTGGATTAGTGTTCTCTTATAATTCTTAAATATCAAGATACATATTATTTCTTTTGCCTCTATAATTATTTTCCAGCCTCAAATTATGCTAAAAATAATTGATTGAGAGCCATTATAATTTAAAGGAAACAATGAGTCATATGTTTAACAGACCATAATGAAAAGTTTTTTTCTTGTTAGGCTAAACTGCTGATGCTGCTAAATAACTACTTAGAATTAAAATCTGATGCTGAATTTCATTAGCAATGTAATTTTCATTTAGTACATTCATTTTTTCAATAGAATTATTTTCAATCTATTATTATTATTATTACATGCCTTAGAGAAGACTGAAACTAGACATATTGTCAGTCAATATCAGGTGTATTTGTACTGTGGTTTTGAACATATTTTCTTCCTTATTATCCAAAGATAGATTTTACAAAGCTCAGTACTAATTCACATAAAGTTTAATTGAGTTTTGATTAAGAGTATTTCACTAATAAGCCTGCCAACACGTGGTACCTTTAGAGCACAACATGGTGGACCCTGATAACACTGATTACTATTCTTGGTGATTTTAAATGAGGTCAGAGCAGCAGAATGGCTATGTATATATTAAAGAAGTATATCAAAGTATATTTGGAGGTTAGCTACATTTCTAAGATAATTATATCTTTTAAAATTAATAAGACACTTCATAAGAGTAGACAATTTCATGACAAGCCCCCCAACTTTACTATGACGTACTTGTGATTTGATTAATAAGAAAGGAAGGAATATCTTATATTCATGATTCTCTCAGGGTATTTCAATTTGTCAGAAAAACTGAGGTGACCAAAATATTGTCAATATAGCTATTAGGCAAGCCAGAGGCTGCAATTAACTGGTTGGAGGCTTTCTGTAGATATATTTCCTATGCCTGATTCAGCTCTTGGTGTATTGATATCTATTGTATTTTCCAGGTTTAACAGACATGTTCATTTTCTTTGTCACTAGAGAAAGAAGGAAGATTCCAGAAGAATCTCTGGAAAATAAAATTAAAATTTGTTAATAAAATTACCCAAGAGACTAAATCATAGCTCCTAAATCACGTAATCATCCTGCCTTAGGTTTTGATGGTAATTGGAAATTTGGCTATACATTGCCATTTCAAGTCAAAGAGGACAACTTAAAAGACTGTAGCCTATACTAAACATAAATAAATAAAAGATAATAAACCCACTCCAATATTTTTCCTGCAATAGTTTTTAATTTCAACCAGTGATTTGATTCAAAGAAAATTATCCTTTTTAAGGATAATTTTGTTATACAAGTAGAAGCCAACAACTCTGTATATAAAGTCTCCTGTTTTTAAAACTAACTGGATATTTCAATTTGTCTTAAAGTTTAGGGTCTGGGATTGATATTTAAAAATTCAGGATTCCAGTTTCTATAGAATAATTGATCAATTATTAAACAAAACACTGTTTTGCTACTAAGATACTTTGATGGGTGGAGCCTGAGAATGGAAAGACAAATTATAAAAGATAAATATTTGCAAAGTAGCTCCCAATTCTCAAAATGTTTCCCTGGTGACACAGCGGTAAAAAATCTACCTGCAGTGAAAAAGGCTGCTTGCAATGCAAAGGACACGGTTTTGCTCCCTGGGTCATGAAGATCCCCTGGAGAAGGAAAGGGCAACCCACTCCAGTATTCTTGTCTGGGAAATTCCATGGACAGAGGAGCCTGGTGGCCTATAGACCTTGGGGTCGCAAGAGTAGGACACAACTTAGTAACTAAACTGCCACCCAGTTCTCAGGGGTATGGGATGATGAAAATAACAGTAATGTATGTACCTAGGAGATATAATTATTGTTGTTGTTTATTGTTTAGTTGCTATATTGTGTCTGAATCTTTTACAACGCCATGGACTCTAGCCCACCAAGCTCCTCTGTGCATGGGATTTCCCAGGCAAGAATACTGGAGTGAATTGCCATTTCCTTTTCTGGGGGGATCTTCCCAACTCAGAAACTGAAACTTCTCCCACATTGACAGGAAGATTCTTTACCACTGAGCCATCATGGAAGCCACAGATAATTATTAATGTAGAAAAAATTCCATTTCTAAGCCAAATTAAAGCTAGATAATGGAGATACAAATAACACTGGAAGAACAGTGGTAATCATGGTCATCTATAATAGACTAGTGATCAGTTAGTGTAAACATCTTATTTTTCAGAAAAAAAGACTATGCTATTTCAAGTCTAAGTGAGCTGTACAAATTCACATTAACTTCCATATTTAACAACTAAAATTATTTTAAAACTTCATTTTTATCAAAATAAGCTATGTATTTTAGACAGTCATATTTGATTTCATCTTTTGTAAAGATGGATCTCACTACAAAAGCAATATTTTCAATAGCATTATTTTTATCTGGGTAAAGTTTAGAGAATTCCTTTGTGAACTCAATGATTAATTTCTATAAAACATCAAGGCCCTAGAACTATATCCCCTGAAACTATCAGGGGAAGCTCAGGTCATGGGGTACAATCTTACAGGATAGGTGGTCTGGTTTCTATATCTGTTGAAATGTCTATATTCCAGGGCTGGAGTGTTTTAATTGAGAGCATTAAAGTGATTTTGTTTGTGAAGTGTCCTTGATCTTTCTTCCATTCTTCTTCCTCAGTGTTCCCTTCTACTCTTTTTTTTGTTTCAATTTATTGAATATATTTGGTCTTTGATGCTTCCATTTGAAATTTATATTAGCTTATTAAACTTCTCAGGAGACCATTCCTGCTATAATTTATATTAGAATTTATTAAGTTTATCAAATGATGGGAGAAAGCTGGAATTACAGATTTTGATCTGTTTTGCTCACTGAGATATTCCAGTTCCTCAGTAGAGTACCTGACACTTAGTTGGCATTTAATAAGCAGCTCTTAGATCAATGGATGTATCTTTATGATATTAATTTTTCCTAATCAGGAATATAGTACATCTCTTTATTTATTTAGTAAAATTTGATGTATTTAATTATATTAAAAAGAATATGAGATCATATTCCCAGATTGCTTACTTTTCTCTTTTTCAAATTTATGTTCTATCTGCCTTGATCTACTCCCTGTGTGACTTGCCACATACATATCTTTCTGGCAACTATCAGCATATGTTACTCTGAGATATAGTTCTTTTTTGCCATTGAAAGCCCAGCATTTCTCTGGAGTGATTACCTTTCACATAGCTTGTTATTGGTATGGTAACCAGGAGGGAGGTGAGGGTGTCTTAATCAGGTGAGTGTGTGCTGTCTTGCAAGGCAAAGACCTTTATATGATAGCTAGATAATAGGTGACTGTAATAGGGAAGAGTGAGATAACTCTGTAAATCTGGGGATTCAGTATTTTTTAATATATAGTCCAAATGTTTCTATCCCAATTCTCACAATGTTACTTCTTTCCAATGAGGTGCCAACCTTGGCAACTACTGATGAGATCTAGAGTTCACCCTTGTCTGAAGCTCTGCTACTCTTATAATTAAGTCCTGGGCCTGGTTGTCATATTTGTTTGCCTTCCAGATTCAGTTGATGCAAGTCTATCTGGACGATTCCAAAGAGATCCTTTAGCTCTCACACTTAATTTTTTACTAATGATTAACCTCCCTCAGCGCTTTTTGTCATTTTCCAAAACATCAAATGCTCTAAGTCAACCATTACACTTCACAGTCTTTATATTTATTCAGTTCAGTTCAGTTGCTCAGTCATATCCAACTCTTTGTGACCCCATGGACTGCAGCACACTAGGCCTCCCTGTCCATCACCAACTCCCAGAGTTTACTCAAACTCATGTCCATTGTGTCAGTGATGCCATCCAACCATCTTATCCTGTCATCCCCTTCTCCTACCCTCAGTCTTTCCCAGCATCAGGGTCTTTTCAAATGAGTCAGTTCTTGGCATCAAGTGGCCAAAATATTGGAGTTTCAGCTTCAGCATCAGTCCTTCCAATGAATATTCAGGACTGATATCCTTTAGGATGGATTGAGTGGATCACCTTTGAAAGTCCAAAGAACTTTCAAAAGTCTCCAATACTACATTTCCAAAGCATCAATTCTTCTTCACTCAGATTTCTTTATAGTCCAACTCTCAGATCCATACATGGCTACTGGAAAAACCATAGCCTTAACTAGACAGACCTTTGTTGGCAAAATAATATCTCTGCTTTTTAATATGCTATCAAGGTTGGTCATAACTTTTCTTTCAAGAAACAAGTGTCTTAATTTCATGGCTGCAGTTACCTCTGCAGTGATTTTGGAGCCCCCCCAAAATAAATCTATCACTGTTTCCAGTGTTTCCCCATCTATTTGCCATGAAGTGATGGCCCAGATGCCATGATCTTTGTTTTCTGAATGTTGGGTTATACTTATTATTGCCCCGTATTTTATAAATTTCTAATATGTTGGACTCACAGGTCCACCCATTTGTGTGCCAACCCAGTTCACCTCTGCTGAAAATTTCACAGTTGTGATGCTGTTGCTGCTGCTGCTGCTGCGTCGCTTCAGTCATGTCCGACTCTGTGCGACCCCATAGATGGCAGCCCACCAAGCTCCCCCGTCCCTGGAATTCTCCAGGCAAGAACACTGGAGTGGGTTGCCATTTCCTTCTCCAATGCATGAAAGTGAAAAATGAAAGTGAAGTCATTCAGTCGTATCCGACTCTTAGCGACCCCATGGACTATAGCCCACTAGGCTCCTCCATCCATGGGATTTTCCAGGCAAGAGTACTGGAGTGGGGTACTAGCATATGTCAAAGCTACCAATTTTCACCTACTACCCATCACCTGTTATGTGGTACTCTAAGCCAGTAAGTCAGCAACTGTTCTAGCTCCATATTTTATTTCATGGTCTGCTTGTTCAGGCCACGTGTGCAAAATATTTCAAGTCAGGTTCTCCAAAAGTAGAAATTTAGCTTTTCTTTGAGTTCATGAAAGATACTGAGTAGAGCTTAGGAAATTAGCATCCATAGGACACTGCAGGAAAACGATTCTAGAAAAAATAAAATTTGACCTGTGAATCAATGGCAACAAATATTTCAGCTGTTCCTATGGGACCTCTGAAGCTGGGATAGTCATGTGAATTGAGCTGTGTCGCTCCCCAAATCCATACTGATACCCTAAGGTACAGTATCTCAGAAGGTGACCTTATTTGGAAGTAGGTTTGTTTCAGATATACTTAGTTAAGATGAGGTCAGAGTGAAATAAGGTGGGCCCCTAATCCAATATGACTCGTGTCCTTATAAAAAATGGAAATTTGGACACAGACACACACAGGAAGAGGATAGAATGTAGTGGGAGGATAAAGGATAGATTAGCATAATGCAGCAAAAGCTAAGAAGAAAGATTTCCAGTCAATAACTGAAAGATAGGAGAGAGGCCTAGAACAAGTGTTTCTTCCATAACCCTTAAAAGTAAGCCACCTTCATCTCAGACTTCTAGCTTACAGAACTATGAGACCATGAACTTCTCTGTTTAAGCACCCAGTTTGCAGTACTTTGTTAACAGCAGCTCTGGCAAGTGAATACAGATATTTTTAAAAGAATTGTCCCAAATTGAGACACTGGAGGTAATAATTTGTATCTTTGCATCAACCAGTCTCTTGATATGAGGTGCTCTATTTAAGGGAGGGGAATGTGAGACCTTGGGTGAAGTGGAAATATCTTTATTCATCCAAAACAAACCTCAGGTGTGGATTAATCTAAAAGCTCTTGAGAGACAATACTGCCTACACATAGGGAAAACAAGTGCTTCAGTCTTGGGGTATGGACCAGGTAGATCCACATACCACATCTGCTACATCAGACTAAGGAATCAATTCCATTAAGAGTAAGTTTTGGTTTATACTAATAAGCAGTATATAGTTTTAAGTTCTGAACCAGCAACTGACTTTTTTTGTTTAATGGAATTATGCCATCGGTGATACTGAATCCACCAAAATAGGTAGTCCAACATTCAGTCCATTGTTGCTGGGTTATAAGGAACCACATCTGTGTCTAAACAATGAGGTTAAACTACTTACAGTCATAGTGCTACAATTAGATACAGTAATTGGTAGAGAGCTAGTGAGATCTACTTTGCAAGGGGAAGAGCATGTTTTATTTTACACATGCGATTATGATGGTAAAGAAATTGCTTGAATGCTGTTAAGTGAAAGTGCACTTTCTGCTTTAGACAGTGTGTTAGATTTTGGTTGGTGAACAATATTACTTCAGTTTTACAAAATGTCATTGGTTGTATTGAGAAAGAAGAGATTAGAAGACAGAGGAGAAGATGGTATGGAACCTATTAACTGGTGCATGAAGATTCCAGGGGTGAAGTGACAGTAGAGTTAGCTTTTATAATGATCATTAAGATGCAATGATCTTCAAGAACCACTTAAGGGTAAAGTTTGCAGAAGGTAGAAATGCACTAAATATGGGCAGTAAGGGAGAGGAGACAGCAGGCACAGGGTTGGTAGATGTCACACATCGAGATGCTGTCCCTAGAAGACTGTGTCAGTGCGTGTGTGTGTGTTTGATGGAGGAAGGGGAATGCATGCATGCTGAGTCACTCAATCGTGTCTTACTCTTTGCAGTCCTAGGGACTGTACCCTGCCGGGTTCCCCTGTCCATGGGATTCCCCAGGAATGAATATCGGAGTGGGCTGCCATTTTTCTCCTCCAGGGGATCTTCCCAACCCAGGGATTGAAGCCATGTATCTTATGTCTTCTCCATTGGCAGACAGGTCCTTTACCCCTAGTGCCATCTGGGAAGCCCAAAGAGGATGGCAATATGTTTTTAATTAGGGCATGTTTAATTAAAGGTCCTCCAAAGACCTTCAAGAGAAATTTTAACATAGCAGTTTGGCATAAGATCTGTAGCTCAGAAGGAGTTCCTCAGTTGGGCATTCAGAGTTTTAGCCATCTCTGCACCACCTATATTTTAAGACATAACCATGAGTAGGATTACTTATAGAAGGAAAATGAAGTGAGAAAAGAGAAGTGGGCCAACGGCCAAAAGTTGCAGTACTTCCGTATTTGAGAGCTGGAATAAGGAAGATGAACCTGCATGGAGCACTGAACATGAATTAGAGATGCTAGCAAATTCAAGGTAGTATATAGTCATTTTTTTCAAGAGAAGAAGCTTCTTCAAGATGTCAAATTCTGCTGAGATGTCACATTAGGTGAAAGCAATAAAGCATTTCTTTGATTTAGCAACAAGAAAGTAACATGTAGCCTTAAAAAGAAGTGTTTCAGTAGAATGATTTGAGCTAGAGAAGACAGGAAAGAAAAAGTGGAGGCAGCAACTTTTGGAGCCTTTTTCCAGAAATCTGCATGTGAAAGAGGGAAGCAAGAAGCAGTGGTTAAATTGCTGGAGGATAATATTCAGGCAAGGGAGGAGTTCCTGTGTGTGTAAGTTAAGAGAATTGTAAACTTGTTTAGAATATAATGAAAGGATTTTCTCAGAATGGTATATGCATTCTAGAAATGCCTTTTGTGTGTACATGTATGTGTCCCTGTATCTGTGTGATAGGTTTGATGTGGGAGTCAGGGAACATTTGGTGTCTTGGTTTACTCAGCAGGCCTTTTTCCTTTTTGTGGTAAGAACAACCTGGGCTTTTGGCAGAATGCCCACCCTCTTTTGTCCTGTATTTCCAATGGTGCCTGACTAATCAAAGCATCCTCACATGACCACATTGATTCTGGCAATTAGAGTCTTTAAAAAAATTTTTTTATGTGTGTGTAATGAGCGAGAGTTTTCTGTTTCTTTGGGTTGTTTGGTGCGGTAATGTAAGCATGGCCCAAGGGACTCTGGCTAACTGCACTTGTGCACAAACAGATGGGTGATTGGAAGATCAAATTCAACCCAAATGCTGCTTGCCAAAGCCATGTGCTGTGACATGGGACTTCTTTCCCCAGAGAAAGAGGCATGCTTTTCTATGACCTATCACTCTTTATCTCATAGATCTGGCCTTATTTTGAAGTGTATTTTGATAATTTGCTTACCCACAAGGATACATTTTCAAATTCACACAGAAGTTCCAAATAGGCTGGTCCATGGTGGCCTGGCCCCTAGCTCTCTCTGGCCATTTCCTGGGACTTAGAGAGCATAGAGAAGCTGCGTAAAGTTTTGTAGCAGGTCTATACAGAGTGTGAAGGAAGTATGAGTGAGAATACACTACAAGAAATGATTACAGAGAGAGATCTGAAATGACATGGTGTGTCCCTTTCAGCTGTGAGACACACACCACACCTGAATTTCACAGATGCAATAACTAGCTTCCTTTAAAAATTTTCTTGTATTAGACAGCTAAGCTGAGTTAGGACTTTGCCATTTTCAACTAAAACACTCTAATATACTGCTTGTTTTGTAATAAAAAATATTACCGTGTCCTCCTTGACCCTTCCATGGAAATCATTTCCTAAATAAACAGCTTGTGATAAAACTACATAGGCTAAAAGTCAAACTCACATATGTCTTATCTTACATCTAGAAATAGAATTCCTCATTTCTCTAGTATCCTGTTTTATTTTATGCTGTGGAGAATATAGTTTTCCTCTTTTATTCTCTTGTTAGAAGGAAAATCTCCTGTTAGTTATCTGATTGCCATAATGCCTTCTTATCCGTGTGTGTGTGTGTGTGTGTGTGTGCATGCACATGTACATGTATGTACTCAGTTGCTCACCATGGCCACAGTCTATTTGTGTTCATGGCCAATACTGTTTCTATTCATAGCTAGAGTCATGCCAAGCCCCCTGTAAATCAAATATTCCTTAATCTCCAGGTTACATCATGGCCCTCACTACTCGTGGTGAACTTTTGCTCAATAATATTCAACCTCAAGATGTCCCAATCATGGATTCTCTCAGACCTCTACTCCAACACTTTTAGCTTCCTTATTTCTTTATTCCTCAGCCAGGGACTTGATATCTATAAAGATACCAATAAGGTCTTCCCTGGTAGCTCCCTGGTAAAGAAACAGCCTGCAATGCAGGATACCTGGGTTTGATCCCTGGGTTGGGAAGATACCCTTGGAAAAGAGAATGGCAACCCACTCTCATATTCTTGCCTGAAGAATCCCATGGACAGAGGAACCTGGAGAACTACAGTCCACGGGGTTGCAAAGAGTCAGACACAACTGAGCTACTAATACACACACACACACACACACACACACACACACACACACACACACACTACCAATAAGTATGCTCGCCAGGTGCAGGGAGGATGATTTTTCCCAGGCTCCTGTCTGGTTTCCATGATGTGAGATTTTTCTGAACACTCCTAGTCTCTAACTCCATTGCTGCATGCTCTATTCCACAAGAGCAGTTAGAGTAACTTTTGAGATAGTAAGTTTAGAAGCCTGAAGACCAGTGAAAGCATTTTTTCTGCTCTACTCCACAATGCTATAAGTCATTTATGGATTGGTCCCCTCTACAGAAAGCCTATGATTACTCCTGTGATTAAATGGAAAAGAAACTAATTCTAGTCTGAGTTTCTAACTTTTTGAAAGCCCAGCAGCCAACCTAGACTCTATCAGTAATAAAGAAATCTTCTTTATTCTTTTGTATCTATTGTGTCAATTTACGCTGAATAGAAATAGAGGAAAGGGTACTATATTGTGACCTCTCAAATTCTAAACAGGTTCTCAGCATATTCTCTAAGTCATAATCCTTGACTTTGAAGCTTGTATTCCTGCATCAAGTTGTTTTGCACCATAATCCTACATCTTGCCTGAGTCCTAACGTTGTATTAATATTTAGGAACTCTGGAATACTTTCACATATCCTAGTTCCCTGTACTTCTGCCTACATCCTTTGATCATAGCTTCTGTCCAGTTGTAAGAATTTTTGTCAGTTAATTATTAACTTTTCCTTGAAATATAGCTGCTTCTCTACACTCTTTTCTCTTGAGATATATGACTCAACATTTCCTAACATTCTAGCAATTCTTGCTCTGAATCCTTGTCTAGGTCTTCTTCTTCCATCAACATCTAAGTAGTAGCATTCCTTAATTCTCTGTTTGAGCTTTCTGCCCTTATCTAGGCACTGTCTTTTTTGATTATCTAAATGTTTTTATAATAGTGAACTGAATGTGTGTCCCAAAGCTGACCACTTCTTTGAGTTCCATATTCTTATGCTTACTTTTCCCACAGACTATCTTTCAAGGATATTAATCTAACATCTAAAACAGAACTCTTGGTTTCCTTTATTTTAATTTTTTTTTGCATACCACGTGTCATGTGGAGTCTTAGTTCCCTGACCAGGGATTGAACCTGTGCCCTCCACAGTGGAAAAACAGATTCATTAGGGAAGTTTCTTGATTTCCTTACCATTAAAATTAATTTCTGTCTGCTTTTCTTACCTACTCCAATATTATCATCATTCACTGTAAGGGGAAGTTTTGTAGTCATTCTCAACCCTACCTTTTCCTTCATATCTTAATTAGATCTGTCTTTAAATTCCATAATTGTCTCTTGTAATTTCTTCTGATCATTCACTTATTTTCACTGTTATTGCCACTACTTTAGGAACAAAGGTATCTTACTCTCACCAGACCATTGAAATAACATTCAAGCTGATCTGTATTCCTACTACATTGATGAAATTGTTTCAATAGCTTCTCATTGCACTTGTGATAATATCTAAAACTTTCGTGTGCTCAATCATGTCTGATTCTTTGTGGCTCCATGGACTCTAGCCCACCAGGCTCCTCTGCCCACCGAGTTTTCTAGTCAAAAATACTGGAGTGGGTTGCTGTGCCCTCCTCCAGTGGCTCTTCCTGACCCAAGGATCGAACCTGCATTTCTTGCATCTCCTGCACTGGCTGACAGATTCTTAACCACTAGCATCACCTGGAAAGCCGCTCAAAAACTTTTTTTTAAATTTATCTATTTTTTAATTGAAAGATAATTACTTTACAGAATTGCGTTGGTTTCTGCCAAACATTATCATGAATCAGCCATAGGTATATGTTTGTCCCCTCCCTGTTGAACCTCCCTCCCATCTCCCTCCCCATCCCACCCCTCTAGAGTGTTACTTTTAAATATGGTAAAGAAGGTACTGCATAATCTTATCACATTTATCCCACTTCACTTTGAAACAGTCTCATTATACACTACTCCAAACAGATTGTTCTTCTTTTAATTCCCCAAATAAGTGAGTTCTTTCCTGAGTCAAGTCTTTAATAAACATAGTTTACTCTCTGGAAATATTTCCCTCAAATATTTGCATTTCTGCTGCCTTCTTATTCTCAGACCTCATCTGCATGCCAGCTCCTCAAAGGGGCATTCCCATAGCATCCATCTAAAAAAAGACACTCCATAGTATTCTGCATGGGAGCCTCTTCTTTCAGTGTTATTACCCCAGTATCTAATGATATATGTTTATTCTTCACCTGTTAGCTTGTAAACTCTAAAAACTTGGGATTGAGTCTGCCTTGCTGATTACTACATATGCTAGTATAGTACAGTGTTTGGCATAAAGTAGACTCAAAAATATTTGTTAAATGAATTAGCAAATGTATTCAGAAATGAAACCTAATTAACTTTCATGAAAATATTTAAAGTGCTTAAATGAAAAAGAATTATTCTGACAGCTCTCCAAATGATTATATCTAGTAGTCAAATGGCTTGCTAATTTCAGTTGCTTAGCTAGTTAAATGATTATTTTTAGTGCATATACACCTCTTAAACGACATTGATTGGATATTCCACAATGCATAGTACAGGCATACCTCATTTTTTGTGTGTACCTTATTTTTGCATTTTATTATGCTTTGCAAATATTGCATGTTTTACAAAATGAATGTTGGTGGCAACCCTGTCAAGCAAGTCTATTGGAGCCATTTTTCCAATAGCATTTTTTCACTCATTTATGTCACATTTTGATAATTCTTGCAAAACTTCAGACGTTTTCATTATTATTCTGTGTATTATGGTGATCTCTTGTTAGTGATCGCTGCTGTCACTGTTGTCATTGTTGAGGGCTCCACAACCCGTGTCCATATAAGAATTTGTTCTGACTGCTCCAGTGACTGGCCATTTTCCCATCTTTCTCCCTCTCTTTAGGCTTTCCTTCTCCCTGAGAAACAACAATGTCAAAATTAAGCCAATTAATAACTTGGCTTTTCCTAGGATGGGAGAGAAGGGAGGCAGAAGGATAGGAAAAAAGAAGCAAAAAGCAACATCAAATGAGGAGGAGAAACACTGGTGAATTTTGACCTCTCTCCCTTTTCTTTCTTGTCACGGTGGCCTCTGTGCTTCCTCTCTTATAATACTTGTGTACTTATCCATTCAAAGCATAGCTTTTTAAAGAGAAAATAAATTGATTACATGAACTACACTTATTATGATTCCATACAGAAAATAGTTTCCTTCAGTTATGAAAATTTGATTCCAGACAGTATTTGTAAATATGTTTTTATTCTAATAATAGGATCAAAGAAAGAGTTTCTTGACAATAGTAATTTAACTTTGTTTTTCAAGCTTTCTGTTAATGAGAAAGACCCTTGTGATTTGAACAGTAAAATCCCACATGATTTTTTTTTTAAATAAAACCATTTGATTCAACAGGACTTCAAAGATAAGTGGGTAAAGATGCAAATTAATTTAATGGATAAACCACTAAAGGGCTGATTAGGAGCTTTTTAGTTGATTGCAAGATAAATCCAAAAACTAAAGGTGAAAGGGAAACACAGAGACAAAAGGTTTTTTGTTTTTTTCAAGATTCTTGAAAATAAAGGAGAGAGTAAATTATCACATTTATCTTAACATAGTTATTCTGAATAGTGTTTTAATAATTAAACCTTTGTGTTCTAGAAATACAGTCATAATACTAGTTCTAAGGCATTGTTCATCAAAGATGCCTCCAAAAAACTGACAATTCTTTTGATGATCTGTGGCTGGTGTTTCTATAAGACAAGCTACCCTCTTGATAGTGTTGAATTCAATTACCTTTTACAAAAGATAACTGTTCCCTGTCATGTTGCATGAAACTATGATTTAATTTCATAAATTAAATTTTTATAAAATTGTGTATTATATCTGTATAAAAATAAATGCATGTAAAATATATGCATATATTTGTAACTTTTTAAGATTTATGGTTTTATTTTATATTTACTTAAATTGAAGTATAAATATTTTTAAATATTGTGATGGGTTTTGCCATATGTTAACATGAATTGGCCACAGGTATACATGTGTACCTCCATCCTGAACCCCCTCCCAGCTCCCTTCCAACCTATCCCTTTGGGTTGTTCCAGAGGACTGGCTTCGGGTGCCCATAACATATGTAACAGAAATCTCTATTAGTAATTGCAATAAAGTTTTAGAGTCTAAGGGATTTAATCTCAAATACTTACCATCCAAACTGATGAATTATCTATTTGATTAATGTTTGAAAATTTAACACCAGTGCATTTTTGAATTATGAATTATGATGAGCATCAGGTTAGCATAATACCTGCAGTTAATGTGATTCTTTCTATTCGTTACGCGGCAACGTTAAAAAAATGTCTTTTGAAAGCCTGTCTCTTAAGTCTCTCTTTCAATTGTTCCGAAGTATTATTAAATTACTACTTAGCTTTGGGCAATATATCATGAGTAGACAGAAAGAAATTTTTGAATGTGTATATTTAATTTTCCATGATGTTTCATAAGCGTGATTATCTTTCTTTTTCCCTTCACTGACCTGGTCAATCAATTTTTCTTTTGTTTCCATGTTGATATCACTTAATTACACTGGTTCTAATCTTTTTAATGTTTATGCTTGTCAATAATACAATAATTATGTCAGTTTGCATTGTTGGGCATAGAAAAAGAATGGACAAGGAAAATTTGAGTCTGACACATTTTGACACCATTTTTGGTCTTTTTTTTTTTTTCCTATTCTGTCCTTCTCTGTTCACATTCCCCCCTCTCTCCTCTGGGGAGCAACAAGATTAAATACCTAGCTCACTATGCACTTCCTTGGTTTTCCTATTCTCATAGTTAAGTAGATTGAAATTTAGTTTCTATAATATAAAGATGTGTGTCATAAAATATATATGTAGTAAATACACAAAAATATGTTTATATAATTTAGAGAAACAGATAAAAGAACAATAATAATAAATAGAACCTTTATACTAACCAACTCTCCCCACCCCCCCAAAAAACAAAGCCCTATAAAATTCTGTTATCCTAGAATCAATCCCCTCTGCTTTTTCTCTTGTCTTATTCCATTTTTACCACCTTAAGTTAAAAGCTGTCCTAAAGTCGGTGAACTTGATATTCTTTTTGAATAGTTTCAGTCATCTGTGTATGTTTCCTCAGAATATGCATTGCTTAATTTTCCATGTTTTTAATTTTATTTAAAAGTAAATTTATGGTGTATATACTTCTATGATTCACTTCTTTCATTTACCACTAAAATGTTGTAATGCAACTCTATCCATGTATGCAGCCCTGGCTGATTTGCTATTTTCTTTAACTATTTGTCACAATGCTTTGCCACTCCCTGCATCCATACCCTTACTAAGGCCTCATTATTAATCAGCATACTTCCTTATACATTGAATCTGGGCTTGACTGTGGTGTGTTGACATGTTTTGTCCTTGAATTAAACAAAGTCTTAAAATGTATGGCACATTGGACTTGTAGAACTAGGCAAGACCAAAATCACAATTTTTTGTTAAGAACTTTTGAACGAATTATGGTGATAAATTATCATTTCAACTTAAAAACAGACAGACAAACAAAGAGAAAACTCCAAGAAAGATCAAGAGAATAGACTTACAGAAGTCTAATATATTCCAAGTATTCCTACTTGACTCTAGGAAGAGAAGCACATCTTAAGAATTCTGATTATGACTCTAGCCACATCAACTTGATAGAACCAAATATCTGAAAAAAAAAATATATATATATATAAGGGAAAGGCATATTGGCAAAAGAACTGGCAGCCTGAACTAAAAGGGAATGAGATACTAAGTGATACGTGAATATATCTTAGCCCCCAAATTTACAAGCAAGGAGCAGGGTATGCAAAAAGCATGTGTTACAAAGTCTTGCTTAGAAATGGAAAAGGAGGATAATAGAAAAAAAAAAGAAGCCTAACTTCCATATAGTAGAGGCAGGAGCAGAAGAGAAAAATAGTTGAAGAAGACACTCCCAGGGAATTGTAGAATGGGGAATGGACAAGGTATTTTTCCATTCTAAGTAAGGATATTTAGTCGCATTTTCTAGTGGAAATTCAGAATTTCCATGGACTAAATATTTTCACATGCTTCTCTGTCATATGCTTCTTCTGTCTTTTTAAAATCAAAGTGTTTATTGTTGTTTTCCTGACAAAAAGTCACTGTTTGATGATTCAAGGTTGGTAGTGTGCAGAGAAGAGAACAACATTTTAGCTTACAGGTCTATGAATCAAGACCAACTTCACTCCAACCCGAGAGCCTAATGTGTTTAATGAGATTTTGGTGTCAGGATTAGATGCAGTTTACAAGGTCCTAAAACGAGGATGACAGAGAAGGCGATGTCACCCCACTCCAGCACTCTTGCCTGGAAAATCCCATGGATGGAGGAGCCTGGTAGGCTGCAGTCCATGGGGTCGTGAAGAGTTGGACACGACTGAGTGACTTCACTTTCACTTTTCACTTCATGCATTGGAGAAGGAAATGGCAACCCACTCCAGTGTTCCTGCTTGGAGAATGCCAGGGACAGGGGAGCCTGGTGGGCTGCCGTCTATGGGTTTGCACAGAGTCGGACACGACTGAAGCGACTTAGCAGCAGCAGCAGCAGTAAAACGAGAGTGACTGCATTTTGCATGTGAGATGGTTATGAATAATTGTAGCCAAGAGGAAAGAGTATGGAACATTAAACTATTGGTCACACTCCTCTCACACTTGTAAGCATTGTACTGCCTCAGGATGGAGGGGTTGGTGGGTTGTGTTTCCTGCCCCCCTTGCCTTTGGGCTTGGTTATATGATTTGCTTGAGCAAATTAGATGTGGCAGAAGTAAAAGTGCCAGTTCTGAGTCCAAGTCTTAAAAGAGTTTGTCCTTTTTCTGCTTGTCCTCCTATACTTCTGCCATCACTAATATTGCTACTGTTCCTGCAGTCAGGGCTCAAAAACAGACCAGAAATTACTAAACTTGGACCTTGGAAAAGGACCACCCACCCGAGTCAAACCCAACCTAGGTCAGCCAACTCCTAGCCCATCTGAGAAACAAAGGCTTTCTTTTTTGTTCCAATGTTGTTTTGTAGAAAGTAGTTGTACAACAGTTAATGGATTCAGAAGTATAGTATATTCTTGTTAACATACAATGTTGATAATGTTAACATTATTGCATATCATCAATGCAGTAATGGATGTTTACATTCTTTCCAGTATAGGCAGTTATTAGGTTGTTGATCCTGAACTCCAAACCTGTAACTCTACACCTCACTATGTGGTTTGGGGGCTGGATTTCTGAAAGTCACTTTTCCACATTGTCAGCTGACTCTGGTTAGGTTCTATTAATGTGGGGTGATCTAGGGAGACTACAAAACTAGAGAAAGAAGCATGGTCTTATATCTTTCCATTTGCTTCCTGTTGCTTCGGTCTGCTTCCTAGAGAACAATCCTAGCAAAAAATCTTAGCCATAGCTGTTTCTTCCTACAGCAATATCTAGATCTGCCCTGTGGTTTTGCCAAAACTCACAAAACTTCCTGGAGTTCCCTGAGAGAGACCTGAGTTCCAGGTAAATGGTGTCTCTTACTCAGATTTCTAGAGCCAGCCCACCACTCCCTGCTCAGAGGCCTTGGCTATCTTTCAGCACTCTAGGACTTTCTCCCTAACCTTTTGAGTTTCAATACTTTGAATTTTTTATATTGTTCACCTTAACCCTAGACTTGTTAGCTACTCTCTGCAGTTTGTACCTTTGTAGAAGCTTCCTGTTTCCTTTCTGCCTTTTCTGGTATCTATCAAAAAATTACACCTACTTAACACTTTTTCATGTTTAATTCTCTTTGCTAAGACAACTCTATTACTTACAATTTTTAAAAGATTGTTATGAATATTTTTGAGCATTACTGTGAATGCACATATTTCAGTTTCTCTAGCAGATGCACTGAACATAGGCTTTTCCTATTTAACCACAAGGCAACTCCCTACTCTGTCTGCAACGCGGTTGTGTTCATTTATACTTCAAACACAGAAAATGTGAGTTCTCAGAACTCACTGTTGATATCAACACTGACATCTTTTTTCTTTCTAATAATTGTGAAATTATATCTCATTATCATTTTAATGTGCATTCCTGAGGTTACTAATGAGTGTGAACATCTTTATGTCTAAAACCATTTCATGTATTCAAGATGGGACTCGAAATTAAGTGAAGCTACATTCAGGGGAATCAGATCTTTTCTCACATTACCCCACCCCCAAGTTCAGCACTATAGTAGAAGCGTCATAAAGGGTGAGTGATCTTCCTAGACTTTCACACAGTGCAGCAAATGTAGCTTCAAGGCTACTGTAAAGTGAGATGGTAGGATAAAAACAGAACAGTTGGAGAATGAAGACTAGACATGAATGGAGTAAGAATGAAAAAAAAGCAACTCCTCCCATTTTCCTCAAATGTAAAAGTTCAAAGTGACTTTTGAAAGGCAGGGAATAAATTTCCTGATAAGATTTTTAAAGCACTCTTCCTTTTAAACCCATAGGCAGTATCTGCAGAGCCAAGGTCTTGGAAAATTGAAGCAATTAACTTGTCCTTAACTGTTTTAGCTAAACATCTGCTCCTCTATTCAACGTTTTTAGCGAAAACATGCAGGCCTTAGTGTGTGTGTGGCCAGTATTTTAAAATTTAGAAATGAGTTAGCAGTGAAATAAGTTCCTTCAATACAGAGATTATATAGCCAAAACCTTGGTATTAATACCTATACCTGTCCATCTAATTTACTCTACATAATTAGATTTTGTCCTATACAAAGGTAAAACACTTTACGTCTATTTAAACCAATAAAGTATAGAAATTCAATTATGTAAAGTCATCTTTGGTGCTAGAGAAATATAGACACCAGCACAAATAAAATCTCCAAATATATGTCCTCTGTCCATGTAATACTCTTTTAAATCAAGTACAAATCTTGAAAATATGATTCACGTGTGCCTAAGACAGGAGTTTAGCTATGCAGACATATCAGTTGTTACCTCTAACATAAGTTTTTAAGGTTTACTAGAAACAAAATGTACAAAGCCTTTGAAGATTTATCACATACTCAGATTCCAACATTTTGTTACAGTATTCACAAATCTTCTTTGAGGTGAAAGCCATGTTTTAGGAACTAAAAAATATTTATTTTGATGCAGATGATTAAGCCACCTAGAAGAAATTTTTAGCTTTTTTCCTAGTGAAAAGACGTACTATAATGAAAAGGAATATTGCTAACTCTGGAAAAAAGTACAGTCAAATCAGACACTTTATTTTGAAAATGAGGTTTAATTGTGCTGTGACTTCTCAGTGTCCAAGGTTTACATTCTATCAATGAGGGATTAAACACAGATTTCAAGAGTGATTTGACTTACACTGTGATATCATTTCTTTTATTGGTTTGACATTTTGCCAGCCAGGGAATCTCTATGGAGGGTGTGCTCTCATGGCCTTTTCTTTCTAACTCACACTTTTGGCAAGTTCACCTGTTTGTGTTTATCTTGCGGTTTACCATGGTTATCTTTTTTCTTTACCTAAATGAATAGATGTGACAATATTCCTTTATTCTTTAAGGGAAATCTTTGACAGAATTGTGCAATTGGGTGGAAACTGTCAGAACCCCTTTTATCAAGATCACAATTCTTTATTTAACACAAATGACATCCAATTATCTTTCCACTGTAGTTTGAGTGCTGGGTAAGCTCAGGATTTTCCAGTGCTTTCTCCCATCTGAGCTCAGATAACCTCTCAAACAGCAGCTTTGGAATTCTATCTTAATTTTAAAAACCAACAAATAAAATTCAGGGTACTTTTGACCAATTATGCTTCATAGATTTAAAACCAATATAGGCGGCTGCGGAGCCGGCTCACTTGAGCGCAGCGGAGAGGAACCACCCCGTGTCCAAGAGACAGCGGCAGAGAGTCCCGGGCTGTGACGGTGCAGGAACGGCTGAGAGGAGATACCCCACTNAAAAAAAAAAAACATTTGTTAACTTTTCATTGACTTTTTCTCACCAGATTTTAGCTCATTTTTCTTTACTGATGTATACCCCTTGCATAGCATTGTACACAAAACATAGAATGTACTCAATAAAAGTGTTAAATAAAATAAATAAATAAAAAAAAATAAAACCAATATAATGTTAAACCTGGGCTAAAACGTATGTTTTGTTTGTTTGTTTTCTTTCATGGTCAGTTTAACTGTATAATGACCATGTTCACTTTTCATTTTCCCTTTTAAAAATGTATTTATTTTTAAATGAAACAAAAATTAATATTTTTAATGATAAAAAGTACCATTCACAAAGAAGATAGACATCATAGCTAAAATTTGCCAAAGCACTTCACTGTCTTTCCTTTATGTCTCCATTCGATCAAAGTTGATATGAGAGTATGTCTCTATACTTCTAATATTTGAGTAATGTCTGTAAATATATATTAATACAGACACACATGTAGATCCTGCACATATATATTCTCTTTAGTTGTGTATTAGTCACTTTTTCTCTTATATAAACCACTTATATTTCATAAAGTATATTTAATATCTTCCCCTCTGAATAATCTTGAGAAGTAGGTATGCCATATCCTAATACTCACTTTCTAAATGAGCGGATAGAACTATAACTAATTTAAATAACTTTCAAGAAGTGCCCTGAGCCCATTCACCTGTACATTACTCTAAAATATCATAATCTTTCTTAAAGATGATATTTATTTGCACCAATTTCCTCCATAGCCACAGAAGAATAATGTGCAAACATTAACACACTGTGGGCTATTTATAGTTTTCTAGGATAGTTAGGNATACTCACTTTCTAAATGAGCGGATAGAACTATAACTAATTTAAATAACTTTCAAGAAGTGCCCTGAGCCCATTCACCTGTACATTACTCTAAAATATCATAATCTTTCTTAAAGATGATATTTATTTGCACCAATTTCCTCCATAGCCACAGAAGAATAATGTGCAAACATTAACACACTGTGGGCTATTTATAGTTTTCTAGGATAGTTAGGGAAGGAAATGGCAACCTGCTCCAGTGTTCTTGCCTGGAGAATCCCAGGGATGGGGGAGCCTGGTGGGCTGCCGTCTATGGGGTCACACAAGTTGGACACGACTGAAGCGACTTAGCAACAGCAGCAGCAGGATAGTTAAGAGTTAAAATGATTATTTATATAATAGTGAAAGAGAGCATGTATCACGAAAGATAACTGTTTTAATCAGATGCTGAAATTATTTTAATAGAAGAGATTGCATTTTGAAGTAATTTCCCAACTGATTTAGTACTATTCTAAGAGAAAATGTAGGATGTTGCACATTTTAGTACTGTTTGTGGGTTCACTAATTAGAGTTCAAATAAATATAGCTTTTTAAGGTGATTAGCCAAATTAAAGAATGTTTTTACTATATACTCTTCTTCATATAATTTATTTTATTTGGTTATTGATACGTGTTTACTATTCTTGCTATTAAACATGTGAAATATGAAATATTGCAAATGTTTCCTTTAAATTCAGACTCATATATTGACAACAGATAGTAATAACAATAAATAATTCAATTGCAATTAATCAGTTGCTTTATTTAAAAATATCACTATCTAAATGATCAGTGAACTTTTAGGAGAATACACAATTACTGTAAGCCTAGTGCTGTATTTTTATGCATAGTACTTTACCTGTCAAGAATATAATAGTCTTTGTCTATTCATTTTGTAGTTTCTGCCACATGAACATATGGTTAGCATTGAAATAGTACCATATAAAATATATTATATAAAGAAGAAATTTTTAAAAAATATATAGTTTCTTTATTATTTTATTTTTTGCATTGAAATCTTGAGTTTAAAATTCATTTAAATTCCCAAAATAGTTTAAATTCTTTATTTCAAAAAAAGTATGGAAAAGTGGTCATTCTGGTACAAAATGTATAGAAAAGAACACAAATATATAAATTGTTACTCTTTCTGCTCTTCAGATATTTTAGTTTGATGACCTGTTTACATAAGAAGAAATCTGAGTTAAAAATAATAATTATTCAGCTGTAGATGGTAGAGACTTTTAAATTTTTGTCAGAGTTCACTGAGATAATGTATAATAGAAAATTAGATATTTGCATATTTGAATCCATACTTGAGATTCAAGTCAACTCTAATGTATAATATGAAAGATGTGGCCTACCTTGTGAATAGCTCCTTTAATTACTACAGTTTTTATAAAAATAATTATGTACAAAACATATTGAAACATCCTCAAATCCATTATCCAGTTAGCTAAACATCAGAAGGAGACATTACTTCCAAGATGCATTCTTCTTGATTCAAATACCAAAATACTTGAGGCTCAACATGTCTTTTAGTCTTACTCTCATACATGTTTTTTTTTTTTCATATAAAAATGGCCCAAATAAATTTGGATTCTAGACATGGTATGATGTACTTGATCACATTAGCACCAGTTAAAAGTCACACAACTGCAAAAACAAAAATATGATTTTCAAAGGAAGACTCTGGTGGAACAAAGATTATGGATCTTGATACAATTACTATCAAAACCAATTTAATTATTTTGCTATTAGAAAAAGAAATAATAGAACAGGAATTGCATAGCATGTGAATGTGCAGTTTTCCTTTATCTTATTTTTCTTTTTAGTAAAATAATGACTTTTTGAATTGAGAAATTAACAAAAATCTTTCTCTCAGCAAAGATAAACTCTTTGCATAGAGTATCTGGTATATAACTTCCACATCTACTTTGTTACTCACAATTAGGTAAATAGATATATGGGTAAGGAGCTGTGATAGCTAGGAGCAAGTTCTCTCTCTGACCTTGCCTTAGTTCTCAAATTCCTATTGCTCTATATTCTGCATCATTCACTCTGAAAAAGACTTTACTGAATATAAAGATAAAATTCAACTTTGCTTATTTTTTAATGTTAGAGAAAAATAAATAAAAATTTTTTTCAATTACTCCTAATATCACTAACCTAAACCACAGCCAAACTGTGGTATATTTAAGTATTTTTCTAATTTATAATTTTACTTAAGTTTCTACAAATGTCATTTGCGTTTTTGTTGTATTTATTTATTTATTTGTTATTGCTAGTAAATAACAGCAACCAAATCTGATTAAGAATGAAAAAAAAAAAATGTAGATTTTTAAAAAATCTACCAGGATGATTATAGAATCAGTTGTTAGAATTAGAGTAAAAGAAAAATAAAGAAAAACCAGGAACAAAAATAATCAGTTGTTAGGGTACCAGCATTAGTATTTAAATATTCTAATGTTTTATTCTACCCTACTTCATTTGTTCAAAATTCAAAATCTTTTAAAGAGCGTTTACCTGACTGAGTCTAGCCCACATTGGTTTCACTGTGAGTCCTCTGGTGAGCCAGAGCTACAAGAACCCCAAATAGGTCCAAAGACTGGGCTGGATACCTTTATGGTTTTCAAAAGACTTCAGACTTTATCTGAATTCATTGTAAATATGGATAATATAAACTGGATAATCTGTGTATATTCAGCTATATTTAAAATTCAACATTTCCTAATATATGATTAAAAGATATTGCCCATATGAAAGTAAGGCATAGAAAATTGTGGGGGAAAAAATCAAGACATTTGTTAAGAAGGGAGGGCATATAGTAACATGTTTTAGTAAATAGTAAATATTAGTAAAATTTAGTAGCTATTAGTAAAACCAGTATTTAGTTTTTCAGTTTATTTGATAAGTTTATTCAGCATTAAAATTTTAGCCTCGCAGTGTATTATTAAGTGTTCTTTGGAATCACAGTTTTAATGATGGCATACTTGTACCATATGAGTATACCTGATACTCTACATTGCTGCTCTATTTTTTGCTTGCTGATTGTTAAAGTACCCCATATTAAGCATAAAAAACTGAAAACTTGTAAAGGTAAAAAGGCAAATTACATATTTTCCTTTATGCTAAGAGAATCCCACTATCCCAATTATAGTGTTACTGGAATCATGGTGTAGCATTTAGTTGATATATACCTCACTTCCATTTTGTTTTAGCTACAATTACCTTATAATCTGGGCTTCCCTGATCACTCAACAGTAGTAAAGAATCACTTGAGGTGGTAATAAATGGCCTGAATCTCCTGCATGAGATGCAGGAGACATGAGTTTGACCCCTGGGCTGGGAAGATTCCGTGGAGGAGGAAATGGCAACCCACTCCATTATGCTTGCTTGCCTGGGAAATCTCATGGAAAGAGAAGCCTGGCAGGCTACAGTCCATGGAGTCAGAAAAGAGTCCTATACAACTTAGTGACTAAACAAGTCTGACAGTCAATGATATAGTAACATTGATAAAATATAGTCTAGAACCATTGGGTTTGAAGTATTCAGATCATCCCTGAACTGCAATGAGGAGCTGGAAGGATTAATTCAACGTAAAGTAAGTTAATAATATGAAGGCTCAAAATCAGATCCATTCAAAAAGTAAATAGAGCTCTACTTCATCCATCTTACTGTGCAGCAGGAAAGCTGCCTGCACCCTCCTATGAGAGTGTTAGATAGGTCATAGTTGAATAATAATTTACACCATAGCCTGGGGTTAAGAGATTACCAAACCCTCCACTGTGGTATCACTGTGAAGCCACATGGAGAATAATAACAAGCCATTCCTGCCCCTTCCAGTCAGGGAAATACACAGAAGTTCTAGCTGGGAGTCAGAACAATCACTCCTATGCAGCAATAATGAGGATTCCTAGTCACCAAAAGTCAAGGGGGCAAAGTGAGGAATTTGGACTTCTAGTACAAGAGTAGTTTGTAGGATACTAGCTAAAACAGAAGGATTAAATATCCAGAGTCTCATAACAATATCCTTAATATACAAATTTCAATTAAAAAATCACTTAACAGCAGAGAACAGATTGGTTGTTGTCAGAGGCAGGGATGGGGGGTTGAACAGAATGACTGAAGAGAGTCAAAAGATACAAACTTCCAGTTATGAGTCATGAGGATGTAATGTACAGAACGGATAGTTAATAATATGGTATTTCATATTTGAAAGTTGCTAAGAAAGTACATCTTACACGTTCTTATTACAAGAGAAAACAATCGGTAACTGTGTATGATGACAGATATTAACTAGCTTGTCGTGGTGAACATTTTGCAATATATACAACAAATCATAATGTAGTACATTTGAAACTAATATATGTATTAGTTGAAACTAATATATGTCAATTGTATCTCAGTAAAAAAGTCACTAATCATACAAGAAATGAGATAATCTCAAACTGAAAGCCAATCAATAGATGTAAACATTAAGAGGATAGACATTACAGAATTATCTAACAAAGATTTGGAAGTAGTTATTATAAATATGCTGTTTCTGCTAAGTCGCTTCAGTCGTGTCTGACTCTGTGTGACCCCATGTACGGCAGCCCACCAGGCTCCCCCATCCCTGGGATTCTCCAGGCAAGAACACTGGAGTGGATTGCCATTTCCTTCTCCAATGTATGAAAGTGAAAAGTGAAAGTGAAGTCATTCAGTCCTGTCCGACTCTCAGTGACCCTGTGGACTGCAGCCCACCAGGTTCCTTCGTCCATGGGAATTTCCAGGCAAGAGTACTGGATTGGAGTGCCATTGCTACAGTGAGCAATTAAAAATGTGTTTGTAATGAATAATAGAAAATCAAAGTGAAGTAAAAGAAGTTTCACCAGTGAAATAAAAAACAAATGGAAAATTTATTTTTAACTTATTTTTTTACATTGAATGATGATTGCATTAAAATGTTGTGCTGGTTTCTGCTGTACATCAATGCAAATCAGTCATAACTATGCATATATATATGTATGTGGGCTTCCCAGGTAGCTCAGCTGGTAAAGAATCTGCCTGCAGTGCTGGAGACCTGGGTTTGATCTTTGGGTTGGGAAGATTTCCTGGAGGAGGGCATGGCAACCCCTTCTGGTATTCTTGCCTGGAGAATCCACATGGAGAGGAGACTGGCAGGCTATAGTCCATGGGGTTGCAAAGAGTTTGGCAAGACTGAGCCACTAAGCACAGCATAGCACACACACACAAACAGATATATATATTTGTGTAGGAGGCTCCTTCTTGAGCCTCCCTCCCATCCATCACCTCCATTCCATCCCTGTAGGTCATCTCATCACAGAGCACCACTCTGGACTCCCTGTGTTACCAACTGGAAAGTACAAGAAAGAAAAACAAAAACAAAAACAAAAAACCAAATCTCCATCTACAGGCTCAGAGCAGAATGAGAAGGATAGAGGGGGGGAAAATATCAATAAAGTGGTAGGTAGTATAATAGCAATTACTCACTGTGAACAACAAGGTGGAAATAGACTGAAAAATAAAAACAAAGAACATGGATAGCCTCAAAGACTCTGTAGGACAGTAACAAAAGTCTTAACCTTTGTGTCATAATAATCCCAGAAGGACAAGAAGAAAAGGATAAGACTGAAAAAAAGCTCAGAGAAACAATGACTGAAAATTTGGCAAAACACCCAAACCTAAAGATTAAAGAAACTGAGTGAAACTCAAACAGGATAAACCCAAAGAAATCCCCTTCAAGACACATCATGATGACACTTCTGACAACTAAAGTCAAAGGAAAATCTTGAAAGCAGCAAAAGAAAAATGACCATAGCTTTAGGGGAAAACAATTGGATTGACAGTAGATTTCTCATCAAAAACCCTAAAGACTAAAATGAAATGGTCCAACATTTTAAAGAACTATAGATCAAGAATCCAAATTCAGTGAAAATAACCTTCAGGAATACAACAGAAATCAAGACATTTTATGATCAAAGAAAATTAAAGAATTTATCACTATAGACCTATCCTAAAAGAATGGCTAAAGGAAGTTTTCTTAAACAAAAAAGAGATGAGAAAAGAATGAAGTTTGGAACATAAGGAAAGAACATGATAAGCAAAACTGCAGGGAAATATAGCAGATTTCCTCTTATTGAATGTTTTAAATTATGCTTGTTTGTGGGAGCAAGATTTTAACACTGATGTGATTCTAAATGTACATAGAGCAAATATCTATCTGAAAATATGCAAACATCTCATATCACTCAATATCAAAAGAATAAATAAATAAAGCAACTCTATCAAAAAATGGACAGAAGACTTAAATAGACATTTATCTAAGGAAAACATACAAATGGTCAACAGGCACATGAAAAGATACTCAATTTTACTAGTCATTAAAGAAACACATGGAGAAAGCAATGGCACCCCACTCCAGTACTCTTGCCTGGAAAATCCCATGGATGGAGGAGCCTGGTAGGCTGCAGTCCATGGGGTTGCGAAGAGTCGGACACAACTGAGCGACTTCGCTTTCACTTTTCACTTTCATGCATTGGAGAAGGAAATGGCAACCCACTCCAGTGTTCTTGCCTGGAGAGTCCCAGGGACGGGGGAGCCTGGCGGCTGTCTCTTATACACATCTCAGAGGCAGGGANGGAATGGACTTTTGGACTTTGAGGGAGAGGGAGAGGGGGGCAAGGTTTGGGAGAATGGCACTGAAACACGTGTGCTGTCGTGTGGGAAACGAAGCATTGGTCTATATTCGGTTCAGGATACAGGATGCTTGGGACTGGTGCACAGGGATGATCCAGAGAGTTGATGTGGTGTGGGATGTGGCGGGGGGGTGGGGCAGTTCAAGATTGGGAACTCATGTACACCTGAGATGAAAAAATTAAAATTAAAATTAAAATTAAAAAAAAAAAAGTAGTTACACAAGATTAGGACACATTTAGAAAATAAAATGGTACCATCAAAATTATATCAGATCTTTCACTTTCTCTTAACGGAAATTTTATTTTTTCTATTGTCAATTTTTTTTATTGTGTTTTACTCTTTTTCCTAACATTGAAACCAGATAGTATTTTTTTTTAAGTTATGTCATTATGGGCTTGATGTTTCATAAACTGATTAAGTGAGCAATATTTGATTAAATATTGATTCAGATAAAGATGAGAATTCTATTTTTTCTTTAACTTTCCCCCTCCCCAGTCATGTGGTGGTGTCTCTTTTCTCTTTATTTCCTATAACATTCTTTTTTTCCATGAAAATCTAATAATGTTAGAGTGTTAGATTAACGGAAGTAAGGCAGAGTTCCACTCGTAAGAGTTTTGTTTAAGATTTGAATTAACATCATACTGTCCCACCACTTGGAAAAGTCAGTAATGTGAACTACATGTAATAAAGGAAAAGCTTATGGAGAATGTAGTATGAGCTGGCCATGTAGTCAGTCACTTAAAAGGAACATTTCTGTATCTCTATAGTAAGTATTATGGCCCTGTTTGGCACAAAAAATTTCCAACAAATTTCTTTTTCCTCTTTTTCGATCTCTCTTTTTACTTACTGTCTCTATTTCATTCCTTTCTTTCCTTACTTTCCTGCCTCAGTATTTTCAAGTTTCTATCATTCTAGATGAGTTCACTGGACTGAAATAATCTCTAGATAATTCTGAGTTTGGTTCTATATTTCAGGAAAACATATAATAGTAACTTTTAGATTTGCATTTCTAATGGTCATGCATACTGCAAACATTGTGCCACTATTTATCACATTCATCACCCTGTAGGCTGAAGATAGAGTTTATTACAGCAGACATTCAAAAGGAAATAATCACTTTTAAAATAATATGTCAGAAGCAAGAACTTAAACAAGTTCTAAATCCCAAATTCTTTAATGCTCCTGCTATTCCCTCTGTTACACCTGAGTCAGGTGAACTAGATCACAGACTGCTCTGAATCATTGTCACTTCACTTTTTCTCCCCATTTGTCCACTGATCCATTGAGCTTTCCCCCCCCCCCCACCAGGTGATTCCCTATTGCATTTAGATAGCAAAATTCATTATTTCAATGAATTTTGTCAGTACACCCAAGCATTTCTTCTCTTCTTCCCTATTAATATAATATGCATGTGAAACATTGACATAAATATAAAATAAGAGATTATGAAATAGAGAAGGAAAGAACTACTAAAATACTTCTATTTTTGATGACTTTCTATTTTCCAGTTGGGCAGGTCAAAATATATGCTTTAGGTNTCAGTACACCCAAGCATTTCTTCTCTTCTTCCCTATTAATATAATATGCATGTGAAACATTGACATAAATATAAAATAAGAGATTATGAAATAGAGAAGGAAAGAACTACTAAAATACTTCTATTTTTGATGACTTTCTATTTTCCAGTTGGGCAGGTCAAAATATATGCTTTAGGTCTTGTCCAACAGTAATGATCACAGGGATGTATCCATATGTAGAATAATCTTGACAATTTACTTTTAGGCTGCCATCACATTGGAGCAAATTAGATTAGACAATTATTGTTTCCAATCATTTTTACATTGTGCTTTGATCTTATGTCATTAGTAGTATATTCAAAATTTTTGGAAAAAATATTTTAGGCCATTATTTATTAATAAGTCTCAACTTAGCTAATCCTAGATAGTGTAATTTAAATGTATTTTACTAGACACATATGAATTTCTAATTCATGCTATTCACTGTGAGTGAAAAAACATGACCCTTTTCCCCTCGTACTCTATAGAACATATTCTTTCTCAAGCTATTTTACTTCATATACACTCTTCTTGATCGCCATAGGTTAGAGAAGTGAGTAATATATGATAATTTCCCTTTCCTTATATCCCTAACAATGGTTAGCGTTCTCAAACATTTTGACTTATGTAAATATGGTGTAGGAGGGCTGCTGTCTCAATAGGGTGCTATTTTATACTTACCTGATTATCAATTAAATCAAGTTACTTTTCATGTTTATTGACAAGATCTTCAGCTTATCCTAGCTCTTCACTCAGTAGATCAAGGTCACATATCTTAGAAACATGAATGTCCTAAGATCCCAGTCTCCATTCATGATACTTGTCTTTTGAGCTGTCATGTTGTCAACTCATAATTGCTATTCTGAAGCCTGTGTTTTTGAATCCCCTCTTAGCTGCCAAGAGCTCCACAGAGAAGCCTTTCCTCATTACCCCTTCTGATTGGGCTAGAGTGCTGGTTTTTCTTCGTTTATTTTTGAAAACCATAGTTCTGAAAACCACACTGAATACACATTATGTGTCAGGTACTACATCTTTTCTACTTTGTCACAGCATGCTGAGAACAACAGCTTCAAAATGTGATTATATTATCATTTTGTTAATTTTCTTGTTTCTGTCCTTGTGTCTTCATTAGACTCTATGCTGGTTCAAGTTATAGTCATTGTCCTTAGATGTTTATAATTTTAGTGACCTGGTGATAAATCTAATGTTGAAGGAATTAGTTATAAAAAGAGATTCAGTATATATCCAGCTGTCATTAGGTATAGTGCTTCTGCTTCTGACATGCATATACTATTTCATATGCCATTCAACAAAACATGAAATAATTTTAATTACCTTCCACTCATCCATTGTTAAGGGAGGAATTTCCGCCCTAGGCTTATGAGCATGGCCAGATGACATACTACATAGGACAGATGAGACTGACTGTAGATGAATAGTCACATATACTCACAGATCAAAGGAAGGGTACATCATATACTAGGCAGGGGTGGTACTCGGGAAGAGAGTAAACTAGGGCTTGTGAGAGGTATATGACACTGTTTGTACTGTCAAGGGGATGGGTTGCCCCTTTTTTCCTTGGATGAATATGATTAGCTTATCTGAATAATTCCAGAAACTGGCAGAGAATTGACAATCATTACTCATGAATAAGCAGGAATTTTGTCTGATTCCTTAAATAAGGAAGGGTGTTAATCCGCAGAACTTTATCCACGGGAGCAGTGTGGGGACACTTATTTTTACTTGGGTCATTTGAAGCCATCCCAGTCTTACCAACTCAAATCAAGGCAGCATGTATTATTGACTTTAGTTTTATGTCTTAAACATGACACAAATCCAGATATATAAACTGAGTTTATTTGTTTTAGTATTATTTTCATGCAGAGATTAGCAGGTTTTTGTTCCCTAGCATTGGTTAGAATTTTCAGTGACCACAAGCTAGAAATATTACAGAGAATTTTATTTAAATTTTGTTCCTATAGAGGGAGTATATTTCCACAAATTAGAATCATTCATAATGTTTTATTGTTCTTAGTTGATCTTTCCAAACCCACAAGAGCATTCTTGAGAGCAGAAATCTGCTCTCTGACAGCTGTTGAACTGCCTATCAAGGTGAAGAATATACACAAACTGAAAGAATAATCCCAGATGCACATTAGTTATCAAAACAAATGCCATACAACCACTGAAGGAGGAGAAGTTCCCAATATCCACAACTGTTCCCTGAACACCATTCAGTGAATAAAAGTACCTGTGAAATTGCTGAGACTCTAGAGAAATTGAATATAAATGAAAGATTTATGCCATTCTCAGTATATTACAGAAACAGTCTAGAAAGAAAAGTTTGCATAATTCAAATTTGGATGATAGAATGAATGGTCAGGGGAGCACAGTAAGAAGTGTACATACTTGTAATTGATAAAAACAATGTCATAACAATAAATGGGCATGGGAAATACATAAGTAAAATCTAATGGGAATAGTAAGGAAACATTTGCTCAATTTTATTTTTGTCATACTCAGAAGGCAAATTCTGTTCAGGCTAAACTGATTGCTATTTTGATGGATTAAATCATACAGAGTTAACCAGTGTGCAAAATGTACAGCAAAAACATGTTCAATGAGGAAGTTAATTTGGGGATATAGAGTACTATAACAAAACTCAAATTATGAGAGAAACACAAAACAGGTATGGAATTACATAGTATCTATATTGAAGAGATAGAGGACATGACAATATACACAAAGTCATATGCTCAATCAGATATTTCATAATTTTCTTTCATAGAAATTATAGATATATAATTAGCTTTACATAATATATCTTGACGTTTTAGAATTCACCCAGTCATTTCTTCAACCATTAATCATGAATGATTTACCAGGCATAGACTTTCTGATTTAAAAAACAAACAAACCTGCAAACATAATAGAGATGGTTTATATTGTCATAAAGTGTACATTATAATATGAAATTTATGTTGCAGTTTGTGAGTCAGAGAGTTGTGGTTAAAGTTTCAAGTTACTTACTGATTCTATCTCATTAAATACCCAAATAAAATCTTCTGTGATGATGGAAAGTTCTAAATCTGTTCTGTTTACTAGTATCAAGCCCTTGAGATGTCAGTAGTCAGACTGATACTTTGTTTTACTTTAATTTTAAATTTAAACTTAAATAGCCACATTTTGGCTATTGGCCACCATATTGGATTGAACTGTAGTATCGTAAATATCAAAAATATGCATAGCAATTAATATAATCCTTTACCATATAATAAGTGCTCCTTGTCAATTATTAACATCCATGGTGATAATTATAACATAGATTTGGGGGAGAATGATATTAAATAATTTCAAAATGAGAAAAACATTTGAAAAACTATATTGATATTAAAGTTCAGTAACAAGCAATGATTTCTGAGAAATCATAAGATAAACAACATTCTGATGCTTATCGTCACAGTACTGAAATAGTAATATAATATGCATACAATGACTACTAAAAAGCAGAACTAAAACATAATCCTTGAGTAGCATCAGTTTCTCACAAAGATGATGTCATATGCAAATAACATTCAAGAGTTGGGGCAAACTGACATCAACAGATGGGAGTCCTGAAGATTATTTTCCCACTCAAGAAAAGGGATATCTACAGAAACACCTCCCCATAAAGTAATAGAATTATCTTCAAGTCTCAGCACTGTAATTTGCATTGGTGTAGTAAGCTGAGCACCAAAGAAGTGATACTTTTGAAATGTGGTGAGCAAAAAAAAAAGCAAAATGGCTGTCTCTGGAGGCCTTAATAATAGCTGTGAAAAGAAGAGAAGCAAAAAGCAAAGGAGAAAAGGAAAGATATAAGCATCTGAATTCAGAGTTCCAAAGAATAGCAAGAAGATATAAGAAAGCCTTCTTCAGTGATNGAGAGATTGGGGAAAGGAGAGGAAGGGGACAACCGAGGATGAGATGGCTGGATGGCATCACTGACTCGATGGACGTGAGTCTGATTGAACTCCGGGAGTTGGTGATGGACACGGAGGCCTAGTGTGCTGCAATTCATGGGGTCACAAAGAGTCAGACATAACTGAGTGACTGAACTGAACTGTGGTGATAGAGAAGACTCTTGAGAGTCCCCTGGACAGCTAGGAGATAAAACTATCAATCGTAAAGGAAATCAACCCTGAACATACATTGGAAGGACTGATGCTGAAGCTGAAGCTTCATTATTTGGCCACTAGATGCAAATAGTTAACTTATTGGAAAAGACCCTGATCCTGGGAAAGATTGAGGGCAGAAAGAGAACAGAGTGACAGAGGATAAGATGGTTTTATAGCATCACCAATTCAACAGAAGTGAGTTTGAGCAAACTCTGTGAGATACTGAAGGACAGGGAAGCCTGCCATGCTGCAGTCCACCGAGTTGCAAAGAGTAGGACTTCACTGAGTGACTGATCATTAAAGTGAAACAATGCCTTAAAATCTCCTACCATGTTATGAAGTTGTTCAATAACTATTAAAAATAGGTTACACTATGTATATGCTAGCTTTGTGCTGTTTGGAAATTGTCCTTCTCTTTAATCCTAAGATTTCTTACAGTATAAATATTCTATAAGGTAAACAGATATTCAAAACAGCATATCTACACTGGCACAAATTTTAACCAGACAACATTCTTCACAAAAACGTACACACTGAGGACTGTCACTTTATTCATTCACATACTTATTCAAATTTCAGTCAGTCAGTTCAGTCACCCAGTTGTGTCTGACTCTTTGTGACCCCGTGGACTGCTGCACGTCAGGCCTCCCTGTCCATCACCAACTCCCAGAGTTTACTCAAACTCAAGTCCATTGAGTTGGTGTTGCCATCCAACCATCTCATCCTCTGTCGTCCCCTTCTCCTCCCACCTTCAATCATTCCCAGAATCAAGGTCTTTTCAAATGAGTCAGTTCTTCACATCAGGTGGCCAAAGTGTTTGNTGACCCCGTGGACTGCTGCACGTCAGGCCTCCCTGTCCATCACCAACTCCCAGAGTTTACTCAAACTCAAGTCCATTGAGTTGGTGTTGCCATCCAACCATCTCATCCTCTGTCGTCCCCTTCTCCTCCCACCTTCAATCATTCCCAGAATCAAGGTCTTTTCAAATGAGTCAGTTCTTCACATCAGGTGGCCAAAGTGTTTGAGTTTCAGCTTCAGCATCAGTCCTTCCAATGAACACCCAGGACTGATCTCCTTTAGGATGGACTGGTTGTATCTCCTTGCAGTCCAAGGGACTCTCAAGAGTCTTCTCCAACACCACAGTTCAAACGCATCAATTCTTCAGTGCTCAGCTTTCTTCACAGTTCAACTCTCACATCCATACATGACTACTGGAAAAACTATAGCCTTTACTAGACAGAACTTTGTTGGCAAAGTAATATCTCTGCTTTTCAATATCCTATCTAGGTTGATCATAACTTTCTTCCCAAGGAGTAAGCTTTTAATTTCATTTCTGCGATCACCATCTGCAGCAATCTTGGAGCCCAGAAAAATAAAGTCAGCCACTGTTTCCACTGTTTCCCCATCTATTTCCCATGAAGTGATGGGACCAGATGCCATGATCTTCGTTTTCTGAATGTTGAGCTTTAAGTCAACTTTTTCACTCTCCTCTTTCACTTTCACCAACAAGCTTTTTAGCTCCTCTTCACTTTCTGCCATAAGGATGAATTTATCTGCATATCTGAGGTTATTGAGATTTCTCCTGGCAATCTTGATTCCAACTTGTGCTTCTTCCAGCCCAGAGTTTCCTATGATGTACTAGAAATAGGTAAAATAAAACTCTAATGTGTATTCAGATGTAGTCTTATAAAGAAAGATGTGATTTCTTTAAGCTTAGATAGTGATTTCCCATGGACAGAGAAGTCTGGTAGACTACAGTCCATGGGATCATAAAGAGTCGGGCACAATTGAGCAACTTCACTTTCTTTCTTTAAATGAAGGTGACAGATTTATGTTTGGTGAGAGAAAGTAGAGTGATTCTGGGGCTCTGTTTCTTACCTTATATGATAATGGTATGGGAGGATGCTTTACTTTTTGGAGAAATAATACATTTTTAAGTAATCCACAGAACACTAGGGGCTTTCCTGGTGTCTCAATTGGTAAAGAATCCACCTGCCAAGCAGGAGATGTGGGTTTGATCCCTGGGTTGGAAAAATACCCTGTAGAAGAAAATGGCTCTCCACTCCAGTATTCTCGCCAGGGAAATATCATGGACAGAGGAGCCTGGTTGGCTATGGTCCATGGGGTCACAAAAGAGTTGGATACAACTTTGTGATTAAACAACACAATGCTACATTGGACTCTTACATTTTCCAATTTTGTCTACACAGATTTTACTTCTTAATAAAACAGTCAAAAATAATAGACTAAATTTATAAAAAGAAATGAGAGGGTACTTTTTCTCACAAAAATAGATGTGTATTATGTACTCAGCTGAATATAATTTTTAGTTACATCTCTGACTGGTATGGAAATCTGCTGTTGAAATATTGCTTGCCTTGATAGGATAACGGTTTACATTGGAGGAAATATGGAGATCAGTTGTCTGCATTCATGTGGTTTGTTTTGTTGTAAGGGTCATTTATTGCTTTTGGAGTTAAGAAATAATTGATGATAAAATATTTAGACAGTGGTATTAATTGACCAGATTTCCCCATGGCTCAGTGGTAAAGAAACTACCTTCAATACAGGAGACGGAGGTTTGATCCCCTGGGTCAGAAAGATCCCCTGGAGGAGGGCATGGCAACCCACTCCAGTATTCTTGCCTGGAGAATCCCCATGGACAGAGGAGTCTGGTGGACTACAGTCCATAGAATGCAAAGAGTCAGACACAACTGACACAACTTAGCACGCACACACATTAAGTGACCATTACTTCAGACTTTTACAATGACTTATCTTTAAATATAATGTCTCTATATTTTGCGAAGACAGTGGACACTGTTGTTTGCTTCATTCATCTACCACTAATTACTGTTTTTCAGCCTTGTAGTATGAGTGAATTTGATTCCATCTCCCAACTCCAAGAGGGGCCATGATGAGCGTATCTTCTTGCAAAGCTGTTATTCAAAATCTGATTCTAACTTATTCTAAGTGGAATCAAACCCAGAACATTGGGTTTTAGTTGGAAAAATAAAGTTTTCTCTTCTGGGCAGTGTAGAAAAGGAATTTTAGATCTTAAGTTATAGCATCAACTTTACTACTGCCATATAAGCCAACCTGTGGGTGAAAGTGGCTCCTAGTAGAGTTCAGAGATGAGATCATTCCAGTGACACTGACTGGTCACTTGATCTAAACAACCTGAGGCTTTAGTGATTTGAGAATTGGAAAATACCCTCCCATCAACCCTGTTCTTTGTGTGAATATGAGGCAAGTACCTAAATCTCCTCTATCATTTGTCAGTGAGTTTGATTTTCTGGTTGAAAATCCAGAAATTCAGTTGATTATATCTTACCTGATGTAATGAAGACTGGATAGTAGACAGAGTATTGCCTGTTATGCTTTCATATATTTTAGACTGTATATTTGTGAATCTTTAAATTGTTTTGAGAGATAATTATATTTTCAATAAACAAACAATGTATTTTATTCATATCTCAATGAAATCACGATGGTATAGGGTACATAGTAAGTAAACAAATGTTAATCTAAAAAGTGTCTGCTGCAGGGGAAATTCAATTCCATAATCTTCATATTTTGATTTATTTTGTCTTTAAGGTGTATCTCAATTCTGAACAAAATAAAACATCTCTGAAAGGTAAATATAAAATCTTTGATAATTCCAAATGAACATAAAAGGCTTTCTATGATGCTAAATGATTTTTGGCATATGCGCAGTTGTTCATCACAATTTTATAAAATAGTATTTGTATTATGTGAAGCATAGATGTAGTTATTTATTCATGCCAGTCCTGATATCTCAGACATTAAAAAATGTAACCATATGTTTCCTCTCCAAATCCTTTTCATATTTTTCCTCAAAGCTCTAGCCCCACCCCTTGTGACCTAACAGAAGACTATCTTATTTGAACTCACAGTGGTGTTTGTACAAAAATCTGACTTTACATGAAATATTAGAGATTGCCTTAAGAGACAGCATTTAACAAGAATGTATTGCAGTTGTAGTCATTAGTCTGGGTTCTTAAAATTGGCCATTGATTGAAGCCAGGGTCATCAACAAAGTGAGTAACTATAGGCATAACTTTGTTCCATAGGTAAATGATGGAAACTGAGTTATTAAAAAAGGCTAATACATTTCAGCAGAAATACATGCCTCAGTCTGAATTGAAAAATTAATTCTAGGATTTGTTAGATATGTTAATTGGTTCAAATCTCAATTAACATATGAAAAGGAAAAGAAAAGACACTGAAAATAGACTGTGAATTAAAGCAGCAAAAGAAGTAATAGAAATAAACCTTACATGTGACAGCTTGTCACCTCCATAGAATAGGGCTGTGTAGCAAAAAGGCAGCCGTTGCAAAGCACCGTGACACTGATATTCAAGAGCTCCACGGAAGTTGGTCACATAGGCATTTTCTTTGCAAATATTCATGTCATTAATCTTCTTTCAAAAATCACTGAGGTATAAACAGGAGCCAGACTTGCATTTGTTCACAAAGAATGCAAGGAAAAATAAGTGTGCCACACTGTTACTCTTTCTGTTTACACACATTATAGCAAGTGTATGCGATATGAGATGAGGCCAGATGTTCTGAATACTTGGTTTACTTGCCACATATGTAGAACTCACAGTGTATATTAAGAAATTCAGAAATTCCTGTTTGGATATCTGTTATGTCTGGTTTTTTACAAAGTCTTTTCTAGAATGGGATCTAAATAAGATTTGCATTATAGTAATCCTGTTTTACTTCTATGTTGTGGTATAAAAACTATTCGTTACTTATGTAAATATATAGCCACACCTATAGAGAGAAAGAAAGAGAAATTATTTACGTAAATTTTAAAAATCATAGCAGACAATGGGAAACACAATACACATTCATTAACATCCACAATTAGCAAATACCTACATAATATGCTCAAAGCACTGTGCAAGAGGTTAAAGAAGAAAGAATTCCTGCAAAGAGACATTATCTAGAATTCCAAACAAAAAGAACAAATCTTGAATCCTGTTGGTTCTCTTTTGGGGTATGTAAGCAAAACATTATTGAGGTAGGGAGGAGAGAATCTCGTCTCATCAACAATGGCAAAAGGTTTTGGAGAAGTTCATGAAAGAAAAGACAAGTGCAATTGAGGTAGAGACAGAAGTACCTGGAGTTATTAGATAGTCATGTGTCTAGGCTATTACAAGCAGCTTATTCAGACTCTGACATAGTTTGAATATGCAGTAAGATAAATATACAGTAAGATGGCTCTGGACAGCTTTGCTGGATTTAACTATGAAGAATTTTTACAGTAGGTTCATACAAGAGCAAATGCAAATACACATTGAGAAAATACACATTGAGCTCATTTTAACAGCAATTCTAAAGACTTAAATGATGTTATACAGGCAGGTGACAGTTAATGTTATTTTAGGCGAAATTTGACAGGGGTTGTGAGTAGGCCAGGGATAGTGAGGGTGAAATAAATAGAAATGCTTGAAGAAGATATTTAGAATCAAGTACCCATGGGATTTCAAGTTATGTTTAGGAGTCAAGAGAAAGAAGGCATCCATAACTATCAAGGTTTCAACTAAAGTGACTGGAGGGTGATGGTAAAGAGCACTAGACACGAAAGACTTTTTAAGGAAAAGTAAAATGAGTTTAGGCTTTGGACATGTACATACTGAGATTCTTATGGAACATATGTGGTTGTGTCTGGTTTTCAGTTAGTAATGATTTGTGAAATTTGAGGCACAGTCAACTCTCATTAAGAGGCGTTAGAGTTATTACTACATAAAATATCTTGTCAATCAAAACCAAAGATTCAGGACTATAACTTATGAAAAGTTATAATGATCATAAAACTAAATTTAGTGACTATGCAAAGATAGTCTGATCTTTACTATCCAGTTCTCTAGTTGCATGCTGTTGTGCAGACATTGTGTCTAGGGAAAGGGCACTCCACAAAGGAGGGGGAAAGAATCATGTAGGCCACAGGTTAACTGATTAATACTTTAGATTTTTTCCACAATCAGATAAAATTAGTTTCAGATAATTGGTGAGTTAATCATGTGAATGTTTTATTTCAATTTTAGAAATAACATCTTTTCCTAAAATGAAAAATGAAAGTCATTCAGTCGCATTGGGCTCTTTGTGACCCCATGGACTACTGTATCCTGCCAGGCTTCTCTGTCCATGGGATTCTCCAGGCAAGAATACTGCAGTGTGTAGCCATTTCCTTCTCCAGGGGATCTTCCCAACCCAGGGATCAAACCCAGGTCTCCCAGATTGCAAGCAAATTGTTTACCATCTAAGCCATCAGAATAGTAATATACAAATCTGGTGTTTTTAATTTTAGTAAGAACTTTTCATGCTAAGAGACTCACAAAATCATTTGTCAACATTGAGAAGGATTGTAATATTAAGGCCCTAGAAACCCTGGTGGCTCAGATGGTAAGGAATCTGCAATGCAGGAGACCTGGGTTCCATCCGTGGGTTGCAAAGATCCCCTGGAGAAGAGAACAGCTACCCACTCCAATATTCTTGCCTGGAGAATTCCATGGACAGAAGAGTCTGGCAGGCTACAGTCCATGGGGTCACAAAGAGTCTGACATGACTGGGTGACTTTCACTTTTACTTCACTTCTTTCAGAAACCAGGAATAGGTATACTTAGTGGAACACTCACACCAAAACTTTTAAAAGGATTTAAAGAATGTAAGCACCCTAAGTCAAAACATCTAACTTACTTCTTTTGTGATTTTGTTGTTACTGATGTTGTTATCCCAAATTCCATATCTGGGACATAACATACACTCAATAACTGTATAATGGACTGAATTATGCAAACTACCCATATGACAGTGATTTTACTTTGTATAGCATATTAAATAATAGACACAGAAATTAAATGTTGTACCATATTATTGTTAGATAAATTCATTGAGATGAATTGCACATATTATATTGTTATCTCTAACTTACTGAGTCTAGCCATTTAGAGTTAAAGAAATTAGGCATGGTTACATGAAAACAACAGAAGAGTCAAAACTGGATTGTGGTATTTTTATCTCTAAAGTTAAATATCATTCAACTATAGTTATCACATTCATGACACTGCAAACACATAAGGAGCCTTATTTATATCCTTCAATGAGGAATCTACATAATGGAAAACATATATAAACATTCAGAAAGAGATATAGTAATTTATTTTAAATTATTATTGTGAATGACACATTCATATGTACACATTATGATACTTTTAATCCTCATGTAAACTAAAATATTACTCCACCACTTTTAAGAACACATTATTAAACATGTATAAGCACATGGTAACATAAAGATGATAATTTAAAATATATAGTAATTTGATAAAATTGTTTAAATTCATTAAAAAATGAGACATTTTACATGTGGTTGGAAATTATTTTCCAAACTTCCCTAACATACTTCTCCTCTCCCCCAAAGGTAACATAATATCCTAAAATCAGTATTTAAGATCCTGAACATATTACTTAACATGGTGACAGTCATAGATAGTAGACTCTATTGTTATTTTTCCTTTACAATAGCAAATACTTATTAGAATAAATAATAGAAACAAAGATACTACATACAAGTGTAGCAAAATGATGAAGTGTCAGGCTACTAATAGAGTGTATATAAAAGCCACAGGAAAGCATTTTTAATGTTTTACTTGAAAATAGTCATGTATAAATGGATAAATGTACCCAGATTTATTAAAAGAACTATATCTGTATCATGGTTATTTACACTTTATAATTCATTTACTTAAGGAGCTTCTAAAAATTGAGCTTATGAAACTTGTAAATCTTTTATGTAAGTTTTTAAATTGACAAAAGTTAAAAGAGGAATTATACTGAGAAAACTGTCTTAAGAAATATGTAAAAGAGTATTTATATAGTATATTAGCACAAGGATAAAGAAAACCAAGGAGCATATTAGAAAACTGAAGGAATTGTTCCACATATATATGGAAATATGTAGGTCAGGAACAGCAGCATTAAACCGAGAAAATTAATTCTGTATAAAGAAAATAAAAGATAGATATCTCCTCATACCACAGCTAGATGTGCATTCTGTGTGGATTATAGACATAAATGTGAAAGCTGAAACTCTAAAATGTGACACAGACAAGTTCTGCTCTTCAATCTATTCTTACTTTTCATAGTAAACAGTTTAACAATAACAATAATAAAACAATAAAAGACAAAAAATATGGTTCTTATGTGGGCACATAATAAAGAAATGCATATTCAAAACTAAATTGTGTTTTTAAATAAGAAATTTAGAAATTAGTTGTGACCATGTAAATACATTTTCTTCACTAGAAAGCAAATAAAGGTTATGTTCAGAAAGTTGGAGACAAGACACTAAAGATATCCTGTGAGTCTGTCTCATCTCCCCTCCCATTGGTTGAATTGAGATGGTAAGTGGACTGAAGGGTCTGATCCCAGAATGACTGCTGTGCAACACGCTGTCTGAATAGAACAAGCTCCAACATTAGGATGAGCAGTAGTGTCGAACTCCTTGCTCACAGTCTTCCAGAGTAGGTGGAAAGTGAATAAAAGTATATAACTTTGATAAGATCCACATATATCATGTTGTTTGCCTGAGGCAGACTGTTGAGATAATAGAGGCAAATAAATGGCTACCCAGAAATCTAGTGCCTCTTTTTTAAAACAGCATCTTGGCAAGAGTTCATTTCAGTTCTTGCAATAGAAAAGAAGTACAAATATGTCCAAATAAGAGGAATTATTCTATGTACTCAAAATTTGATGCATATGTAGCTGACAACCGTGAATGTCAGAGGAGAAATTGCTTTATGAATGAGTACGTGATGTGAGTACTCCCTAAATTTTGAATATGTGTATCAACCTTCCAATTATATATATATATATATATATATGTTTCAATGCTTGTGTGCACACATTAAGGAAACAAACCAAATTCAAATGATTGAATTCATGTTTTGTCAAGAGAAGGTAATGAGGAATTAGTAAAATCAAGCATTGATTTTTAATATGCATTTGTAATTTGATACAATATTATAGGGAGTTATCCATTTAAATATTAATCTGTTTTTAAATTATAAACACTTAGCCAATACATAAGACATAAGAGATGTGGGTGTGATTACTGGGTCAGGGAGATTCCCTGGAGGAAGGCATGACAACCCACTCCAGTATTCTTGCCTGGAGAATCCCATGGATGGAGCACCTGTAGGGCTGCAGTCCATAGAGTCACAAAGAGTCAGACATGGCTGAAGCAACTTAGCATGCACACACATAATCCAGAAATATATTTGTAAGCATATATTTTATTGATAAACTTGCATAAATGTAAAATGATTTCAACTGTTTAAAATTATTCTTTTCAGGAATATTTGAAAGTTCAAAAAATGAGAATTGAGCTAATCCATCCATAAAGGCATAAGTTATGATGCAAATTCTGACAGTGATATACTATGTACCTCTATAGAAGCATAGGTGTTCATATTCTAAAGCAGAAATTTCTTCAATATAAATAACAAAGTTAAAAATATATGAAATAGTGCAATGTGGAACAATGTGTTTAATGTGCTGCTCAGTTCAGTTCAGTTCAGTCGCTCAGTCATATCCGACTCTTTGCAACTCCATGAACCGCAGCATGCCAAGCCTCCCTGTCCATCACCAACTCCTGGAGTCCACGCAAGCCTATGTCCATTGAGCCGGTGATGCCATCCAAACATCTCATCCTCTGTCATCCCCTTCTCCTCCTACCCTCAATCTTTCCCAGGATCAGGGTCTTTTCCAATGAGTCAACTCTTCACATGAGGTGGCCAAAGTACTGGAGTTTCAGCTTCAACATCAGTCCTTCCAATGAACACCCAGGACTGATCTCCTTTAGGATGGACTGGTTGGATCTCCTCACAATCCAAGGGACTCTCAAGAGTCTTCTCCAATACCACAGTTGAAAAGCATCAATTCTTCAATGCTCAGCTTTCTTTATAGTCCAACTCTCACATCCATACATAACCACTGGAAAAACCATAGCCTTGACTAGATAGACCTTTATTGGCAAAGTTTTTTAATAAGCTGCCTAGGTTGGTCATAACTTTCCTACCAAGGAGTGAGTGTCTTTTAAGTTCATGGCTGCAATCACCATCGGCTACTATCTGGGTGAAAATAGAATCTATATTTGTGTAATGAAATATTATTTTTTTATGATACAAAAGGAACTAATTGTATTGCTTTCTTCTGGGGGAAAGAAATATGAGACTGAAGGACATAACCACAATGCAGACTTAAACTCTTAAATGTTGTCTTATGTCAATATATTACCAAATCAAACAATTATATTTTATATATATATAATATATATGTATATAATATATATATATATAATATATATGTATATAATATATATGTATATAATATATATATATATAATATATATATATATGATCAGGAAGAGGTGGGAGGCAATGAAGCCAGTCTTCAAATAGAAAACAGAAAAAAAAAATACTCTGTGACCCAACAATCCACTTTAGTGTACAGACCTTTGAGAAAACTAGTCACAGGTTTCTAAGGGGAAATATATACTGGAAAATAAATTATGAAGAATTCATACTATAGAGGCCATTCTGCATTTGGAGAAAAATAATACTAATTTTAAGCAAAATTGGTAGGCTTTTTCAAGAGTTTCTTTTTTTATTGAAATTTTTTATTTATTCTATTATTTTAGAATTGTTTTCATAATCTAACCACAAATTTTTGATTCTGCAATACCTTGCAATAATCATCTCTGTCTGTACATTGTATTTTTTATTTTGAGTTTCTTTTGAGAAATAGAAATATTCATTTCATTGTAGTCAAATTTATACAATTTTCCTTTTATGGTTAGTTCTGTTGCATTCTGCTTAAGAAATCCTTATCTGAGGTTATAAACCCATTCATGAATCACAGTCGTATCATGGTGAAGGGGCTTGTGTAACTCCATGAAGCTATGAGCCATGCATACAGGGCCAGTCAAGAGATATTGGTCATAGTAGAGAGTTCAATCAGTGGACAAAATATGGTCCACTGGAGAAGGAAATGGAAGCCCACATCAGTATTCTTGCCTCAAAACTCCATGGACAGTTTGAAAAAGCAAAAAGATATGATACCAGAGGATGATCCCCCCAGGTTGGAAAGTGTGCCATATGCTACCTGGGAAGAGTAGAGGACATTGACTAACAACACCAGTAAGAATGAAGTGGTTGGGCCAAAGTAGAAATGATGCTCAGTTGTGAATGTGTCTGGTGGTGAAAGTAAAGTCTTGATGCTGTAAGGAACAATATTTGATAGGAACCTGGAATGTAAGATCCATGAATCAAGGTAAATTGGATGTAGTCAAGCAGGAGATGGCAAGAGTGAACATCTACATCTTAAGAATCAGTGACCTAAAATGGATCGGAATGGGCAAATTTAATTCAGATGACCATTTTATATACAACTATGTGCAAGAGTCCTGTAGAAGAAATGGAATAGACCTCATAGTCAACAAAAGAGTCCAACAGTTCTTGGGAGCAATCTCAAAAACAACAGAATGATCTTGGTTTGTTTCCAAGGCAAGCCATTCAGCATCACAATAATCCAAGTCTATACCCCTAATACTGAAGAAGCGAAATAGTTCTATCAAGACCTTCAAGACCTTCTAGAAGTAACACCAAAAAAAAAAAATGATGTTCTTTTCATCATAGAGGATTAGAATGCAAAAGTAGGAGATCAAGATACTTGGAGTAATGGGCAAGATTGACTGTGGAGTACAAAATGAGGCAGGGCAAAATGTAACAGTTTTGTTAAGAGAAAACGCTGTTACAGCAAACACCCATTTCCAACAAGCCAAGAAATGACTCTACACATGGACATCATTACATGGACAATACCAAAATCAGATTGATTATATTATTGCAGCCAAAGTGGAGATGTTTTATACAGCCAGTAAAAGCAAGACCTGGAGCTGACTGTGTCTCAAATCATGAACTCCTTATGGCAAAATTCAGGATTAAATTGAAGAAAGTAGAGAAAAGTACTATAGGTCATTCAGGTATTACCTAAATCAAATCCCTTATGATTATGCAGATAAAGTAATGAATAGATTCAAGGGATTAGATCTAATAGAGTGCCTGAAGAACTATGGACAGAGGTTTGTAACATTGTACAGGAAGTGATGATCAAAACCATCCACAAATAAAAGGCAAAATGGTTTCTGAGGAGGCCTTACAAATAGCTGAAGAAAGAAGAGAAGCAAAAGGCAAGTGAGAAAGGGGAAAATATACCCAACTAAATGCAGAGTTCCAGAAAATAGCAAGGAGGGATAAGAAGGCCTTTTTAAATGAATACTGTAAAGAGATAGAGGAAAGCATAGAATGAGTAAGACTAGAAATCTTTTCAAGAAAATTGGAGATATCAAGTGAGCATTTCATGCAAGGATGTGCATGATAGAGGACAAAAACTGTAAGGACCTAACAGAAGCAGAAGAGATTAAGACGTGGCAAGAATACAGAGAAGAATTGTACAAGGAAGAACTTAATGACCCAGATAACCACAACGATGTAGGCACTCATCTAGAATAAGACATACTGGAGTGTGAAGTCAAGTGGATGTTAGGAAACATTACTGCAAATAAAGCTACTGGAGATGATGGAATTCCAGCTAAGCTTTTTAAAATCCTAAAAGATGATGCTGTTAAAGTTCTGCAATCAATATGTCAGCAAATTTGGAAAACTCAGCAGTGGCTACAGGACTAGTTAAAGATCAGTTTTCACTCCAGTCCCTAATAAAGACAATGCCAATAAGTGTTCAGACTATCTTGCAATTGTCTTCGTTTCACATGCTAGCAAGTTTATGTTCAAAGTCCTTCATGGTAAGCTTCAGTAGTATGTGAACCAGGAACTTCCAGATGAACAAGCTGGATTTAGAAAAGGAAACATTCATTTGATCATGAAGAAACCAAGAGAATTCCAGGAAAAACACCTACTTCTGCTTCATTGACTATGCTAATGCCTTTGGCTGTGTAAATCAGAACAAACTGTAAAAAATTCTTAAAGAGATGGAAATGCCAGACCACCTTACTGTCTCCTGAGAAAGCTGTATGCAGATCAAGAAAGTGAAGAGGAACTTAGAACCTCTTAATGAAAGTGAAAGAAGAAAGTGAGAAAGTTGACTTGAAACTCAGAATTCAAAAAATCTAAAATCATGGAATCTGATCCCATCACTTCATGGCAAATAGAAGGGAAAAAGTGGAAACAGTGACAGATTTTATTTTCTTGGGCTCCAAAATCACTGCAGACGGCGACTTTAGTCATGAAGTTGATGCTTGCTCTTTGGAACGAAAGCTATGATAAATCTACACGGTGTATTAAAAAGCAGAGACATCATTTTGCCAAGAAAAGATCCATATAGTCAAAACTGTGGTTTCTCCAGTAGTCACATATGGATGTGAAAGTTGGCCGAGTGCCGAAGAATTGATGCTTTCAAATTGTGGTGCTGGAGAAGATTCTTGAGAGTCTGTTGAAGAGCAAGGAGATCAAACCAGTCAATCCTAAAGGAAATCAACCTTGAATATTCATTGGAAAGACTGATGCTGAAGCTGAAACTCCAATACTTGGCCAACTGATGGGAAGAGCCCACTCATTAGAGAAAAAAAAAAAAAAAACCTTGATGTTGGGAAAGATTGAAGGCAAAAGGAGTAAAGGGTGGCAGGAGATGGTTAGATAGCCTCACTAACTCAGTGAATGTGAATTTGAGCAAACTCTGGTAGATAGTGGAGGAGAGAGGAGCCAGGCATGCTGCAGTCCACAGAGTCACAAAGAGTCAGACAGGATTTAGTGATTAAACAGTAACAACAAAATTCAAAGATTCTTTCTCTATCTTTCTGATGTAAGTTTAAATAATTTGTTTTCAGTTTAGATTTTTATATATCTGAAACTTAAATTTATGTATGTTGTTGCAATATAGTATATAATTATATTTTACTTTCTAGGGCGATAGTCAGTTGCCTCATCATAATTCTTACAAGTACTGATTTTTTTAATGTATGCTGTTACATACTGTTTCAATGTATACATCCTCTATTCTGGGTTCTGGCTACATTCTTGCAGTATATTTATCTATATAACCCTATCAGTAGCAAAGCATCCAAGTTTCTTGACTTCATAATTCTTTGTATCTGTTTTTATCTCCCAATAAATAAATTTAAATTTTACTTAAATTTTTATTATTCTTCATATTTTTGACAATTCTTAGCCATTTACTTTTACATCTACTTGTAATTTCCACTTAAAAATTGGAGTTTTAATTGACATTTGTCCGAATTTGTAGACCTACAACCAGAGAATAACATTTCTAAAATACAGAGGATTTCCAAATAGGGAAGGGATATATTTCTCTGTTTGTTTAGATCTTTTTTTTCCCCTTCAGTAACATTTTGTAATTTTCTCTGTAAATATCTTGAATACCTTGTATTAAATTTATTACTAGGTAACTTACAATTTTTGCTGTTATTGCAGAACAAGATTTTATTATTATACTTTAAATTGGTTGTTGCTGTTATATAGAAATGGTATTGATTTCTGGATTTTGATCTTATATCTGACAGCCTTGCTGAAATTTCTGATTAATTTTTATTGCTTCCAGATGTCATTAGATTATATATGTTCACAATCATATTATGTTTAAATGACTAACTTTATGTTTGTTATATTGCATTTCTTTTTATTGCTTTCTTATATTATCTAAGTTCAGTAATATATTCAATAATGGGGGTGATACTAGGCATCCTTTCCTTGTTCCTAACTTTAATGCATTTCTAGAGTTTCACTTTAAGAATGATGTACATTCTACACTCCATGAAGATAAAGCAGTCTCTTTTAGTTGACTAAGCTTTTTCTCCCACTTTACAAAGATTTTATATCATGAATAAATGTCTTTACATATTAGTCTGAATTCATCTGATTATAGCTTTTAAATAATCTGATATATTGCATGCTTTTTTTATAACAAACTCACTTTATGTCTACATTTGTTTACATATAGTTTTCTTGGGAGACATTTGTGTATGCTCTTATAAATAAGACTGCTATATGTTTGCTTATTTGTTTTGAATTCATAAATGCGTATTTTTGGTACTAATTTTTATGTCAGTACAATCCTAGTCTCATAAAAAAGAACTATGTATATCCTTCCTAATTTTCTGTCTTCTAACAAACTGAAATAGAATGAGGATTTTATGTTTCATGAAGATTTGGTAAAACATGTTTCCAAAACTATCTTGACTTGGTATCTTTAGATGTAGATTTTTTTACTATCAATTCCTTGGTTTCAGCTTAGACAAGTGTTTCATTTCTTCTTACATTTCAGAATTTTCTGGCATACTGTTTTCTTTCCCAAAGTTCTATAAACCTTTTAGAGCAAGTGTTTATCTTTTCTTAATATCTATGTAGAATCATCATAAATTTTTACACATTTCTTCGCTTTATTATTTCATCTTTTCTACTTTCCTTAAGTTTACTCTACTTTATTCTAGTTTCTCGCATGGAATATTTATCTCATTGCTTTTCTTATAATTTTGTTAAAAGCATTTTTTCTTTTTTTTAATTGAAGAGAGTAGCATTGAAACATATACACTACCATGTATAAAATAGATAACTAGTGGGACGTTGCTGTATAATATATGGAT
>SJYA01002364.1:931480-961370 GCA_006410615.1 Neotragus moschatus | reverse complement strand
TGGAGGTTGGGGATATGGTGGGGAGGGTGGGAGGGAGGTTCAAGAGGGAGAGAACATATGTATACTTAGAACTGATTCACACTGAAGCAATTATCCTCCAATTAAAAGCATTTTTAACATGAAGGATAATTTCAAATATAGCATAGTTTCTGTTCTTAATGAGTTGATATTTGACCTTTACAATTTTGTTCATTTAAAAACCTTTTAAGTTTGCAATAATTATACCAATAATCTTTGAGATTCTCAACATTATTAAAGTCTGTTTTTAAAGTACACTTTGACCATTCATCTTTTCCTGTGGCTGGCCAGATATTTTCTTTATTTGTCTTTTCATTAGCTTTAAGAATCACACTTGATGTGATGAGTATCAATACCACTTTCCTGATCTGTTCTAGTTCAAGACCTTGTCTCCTGTCACAGGCCCACTGTGCAAAGGCCAGGCTCCTCTTTATCAGACTAAGCACAGACCTCCTCATTATTTCTGCGGCTCCTGTCTCCTTTTAAATTTCTGTTTATTTGAGATCGCCTTTTTTTTAATGAAACCTCAGCAATTTTTTTAAACTTATATTTGATAATTTCCATTCAGTTCTTTTAAGAATTTTTATACAGAGTGAAGTAAGCCAGAAAGAAAAACACCACTACAGTATACTAACACATATATATGGAATTTAGAAAGATGGTAACGATAACCCTGTATGTAAGACAGCAAAAGAGACACATGTATAAAACAGTCTTTTGGACTCTGTGGGAGAGGGCAAAGGTGGGATGATATGGGAGAATGGCACTGAAATATGTAAATTATCATATGTGAAATGAATCGCCAGTCCAGGTTCAATGCATGATACAGGGTGCTTGGAGCTGGTGCACTGGGATGACCCAGAGGGATGGGATGAGGAGGGAGGTGGGAGGGGGTTCAGGATGGGGAACACATGTACACCCATGGCAGACTCAAGTCAATGTATGGCAAAACCGATACAATATTATAAAGTAAAATCAATAAATAAATAAACAGAAAAAAAGAATTTTTATAAATTTTTTTAAAAGATTCTTTCTTATGCTTTACTCATAGAAACAAACAAGCATATGAAACTTGCCCAAACTTTTGTATGACAACTTAGCTGGGAAGTTAATTCTGAATTGTAGCATGTATTCCTTAACATGTAGAATGAAATGTTACATTCTGATCTCTTCTTGTTATGAATTAAAAAAAAAAATCCTGCTGTCATATAATCATTGCGATTTTACAGAAAAAAAGTGTTTTTTGTCTGGTAACTTTTAAGAGTTTTCTTTATGTTTTTGGTGTTTTATAGTTTCATTATCAAGTACCTAGTTATGAATGTGTTTTTATTTGTCTTCTTTAGAACTCAAAATAAACTTTCAAACTTATATGTATTTTTTTAATTAATTTATTTTTTATTGAAGGGTAATTGTTTTACAGAATTTTGTTGTTTTCTGTCAAATCTCAACATGAATCAGCCATAGGTATACATATATCTCCTCCCTTTTGAACCTCCCTCCCATCACCCTCCCCACCCCACCCCTCTAGGTTGATACAGAGCCCCTGTTTGAGTTTCCTTCAGTTCAGTTCAGTCGCTTAGTCATGTCCGATTCTTTGCGATCCCATGAGTTTCCTTAGCCATACAGCAAATTCCCCCTGGCTTTCTATTTTACATATAGTAATGTGAGTTTCCATGTTACAGTTTCCATACATCTCACCCTCTCCTCCCCTCTCACCATGTCCATAAAACTATTCTCTATGTCTGTTTCTCCATTGCTGTCCTGCAAGTAAAATTTTCAGCACCATTTTTCTAGATTCCATATATATCCATTAGAATATGGTATATATCTTCCTTTCTGACTTATTTCACTCTATATAATAGGTTCTAGGCTCATCCACCTAATTAGAACTGACTCAAAGATGTTCCTTCTTATGGCCGAGTAATATTCCATTGTGTATATGTACCACAACTTCTTTATCCATTCATCTGTTGATGGACATCTAGGTTGCTTCCATGTCCTTGCTATTGTAAATAGTGCTGCGATGAACAATAGGATATATGTGTTTTTTTCAATTTTGGCTTCCTCAGGATATATGCCTAAGAGTAAGATTGCTGGGTCATATGGTGGTTTTATTCCTATCAAATTGAGTATGTACTTTTCTAATTCAGAAAAGTTTTAGCCATATTAAGTCTTTGTCTATTGTGGTTCTTGTTTAATCATTCAGCCTGTTATTAGTTTCTTGTGTTGTGTGAAATATATTTATTCTCTTTATTTTCCTTTGATCCACCTGCTTATTCTCAACCAATTTTGTGCCTGCTGGCTTGAACTTTCTGGACCACTTACATAATTAATTATATTGTTTAACAAAATTGTTTATTTTATACTGCTTAGATTGACAATGTTTTCTTAATTTATTATGTCTCTTTTATTTTTTTCTATTGCTACTTATTTGAGACAGAGAGGGAGTTCAACAAACAAATTCATCAAATTATTTCAGCTAGAAGTCCCCTGATTTACATATTCAAGTGGGTGGAGAAAATGGCATAAAAGATTTGTTTATTAAATTTGGATTTGGCATATTTTTATGATGGATGTTAAATGCATGGATGACAAAATTCAAAATTTAAAATCATCCACATTTGATTAGTGGACTGAAGAAAATTTAACAGGAATAGCTGTAGTCTTTGATATTATTTCTATAACTAAAAATTTGGCAAACTATTCAGCATTAATATATATAATAAAACTACTCAGTTTTCATATATAAAACATCCTGGTATGTTAGTTGCTTAAAAATAAATAAAAATAAAATAAATTAAAAATAAATAAATTAGTTAAATATGATTGCAGAATTACTTACAAGAAATTGTGCCAAGCTCGGAAAATAAAGCAGTGAATAAAACAGCCTACCAGAAAAGTATAAAACAATTAAACAGATAAATATATATATATATTTAAAGCTATGACAAAAGCTATGGCTATAAGAGGGGCTGTGAGAGAGAGGAGAACTTAAGTGAGGCTTTGAACTGGTATAGTCCTCTCAAGACCAATGTCTTGAGACTGTATTGGGCAAACAAGATGCTTGCCAGTAATGAATGCTTATATGTATCCTGGCAAAAAGAGAAAGTTGTTCACAATTTCTAAATTAGAAAATAATTGTTGTCTTCTAGAAATTAGCTGAAACAGAGATTAATGGTAAAAATGGCAAGGAATAGATGTGGGAAATGAAAAGGGCCTGTTCCCAGAAGGATTTTAGGCCATGTTTCCAGTTTGGATCATAACTGAAACTCAAAGAAAGGCAGATCCAAGCCAATAGGTGAAGTGATTTTATTCACAATATATACTTGTCAATATGATAACTGTTCTCATGTGATGGGTAAATAACATCAGCCTAGATGTATAGTAAAAACAACAATGACAAATGTACCAGCTTACCAGTCAGACTCATTAAATTTGGACTTTGCTGTCATTGGCTGAGTCACTAGAACTTTAGCTCTTGTGGATCGATCCCTTTTTGGCCTCTCACTTCAAATCGTTTGTTGTCCTACTGAAGAAAGAAATGTAAGAAATAGGGTTTCAACTTTCTTGTAGTAAACTGTTCATTCTGTCTAAGACTGGCCCGGTATGATGTTTAATATGATATGTCAAACCTGAATGGGGCATTGTGCACAGATATATGGTCAAATATTATTTGGGGTGTTTTTCATAAGGGTTTTTTAGGTAGGATTAACGTTTACATTATTTCAGTTCAGTTCATTACCTCAGTCGTGTCCAACTTTTTGCAACCCTGTGGACTGCAACAGGCCAGGCCTTCCTGTACATCACCAACACCCAGAGTTTACTCAAACTTATGTCCATTGAGCCGGTGATGCCATCCAACTATCTCATCCTCTGTTATCCCCTCCTCCTCCTGCTTTCAATCTTTCCCAGCATCAGGGTCTTTTCAAATGAGTCAGTTGTTCATATCAGGTCAGGTAGCCACAGTATTGGAGTTTTCGATTCAACATCAGTTCTTCCAGTGAACGCCCAGAACCAATCTCCTTTAGGATGGACTGGTTGGATTTCCTTGTAGCCCAAGGGACTCTTGAGAGTCTTATCTAACACCACAGTTCAAAAGCATCAATTCTGCACTCAGCTTTCTTTATAGTCCAAACCTCACATCCATATATGACCACTGGAAAAACCATAGCCTTGACAAGACAGACCCTTGTGGGCAAAGTCATGTCTCTGTTTTTCAGTATGCCGTCTAGGTTGGACATAACTTTCCTTCCCAGGAGTAAGCATCTTTTAATTTCATGGCTGCAGTCACCATCTGCAGTGATTTTGGAGCCCCCCAAAAATAGTCAGCCACTGTTTCCATTGTTTCCCCATCTATTTGCCATGAAGTGATGGGACCAGATGCCATGATCTTTGTTTTCTAAATGTTGAGCTATAAGCCAATTTTTCCACTCTCCTCTTTCACTTTCGTCAAGAGGGTCTTTAGCTCTTCTTTGCTTTCTGCCATAAAGGTGGTGTCATCTGCATATCTGAGGTTATTGATATTTTTCCTGGCAATATTCTAGCTTGTGCTTCATCCAGCCCGGCATTTCTCATGATGTATTCTACATATAAGTTAAATAAGCAGGGTGACAATATATAGCCTTATGTACTCCTTTTCCTAATTGGGACCAGTCTGTTGTTCCATGTCCAGTTCTAACAGTTGCTTCCTAACCTGCATACAGATTTCTCTAGAGGCAGGTCAGCTGGTCTGGTATTCCCATCTCTTTCAGAATTTTCCACAGTTTATTGTGATCCACACAGTGAAAGGCTTTGGCAGTGTCAATAAAGCAGAAATAGATGTTTTTCTATTTTTCTATTATGAATCCTACTCTTAACAAATAATGTGTTTCACAAAATATCTTTTCATTAAAAAAATTACCTAAATTTTATATTTTACATTTTTCAATGTTTAATTTCAACATTAAAATTGAATTGACACCTTGAATTCTTTCAAAATATATAGAAAACACTTTGAAAGTGCATAAAATACAACAGTGAACACTATTACTCAAGATAAAGAAAAATAAAATGATCAAGTAAGAGGAGCAAACCTGATATAATAATTTACCTTGAGTTGTTTACATTGTAGAGTTTGACCAAACATCTGTGCCTCAGTTTATTAATAGAACTAAAAACAAATGTTATTCATTTTAGAAAATAATTCAGTTGCTACGAAGAAAAGGCTCAATTCTCACACTTTGAAATTGAGGCATTATGAAAATATACACACTATTATGAATACTGACTTCTTTGTGTTTTAATTTACAAAATGTGAATTAAGTTCCAAAAGTCACGTAATGCTGTTTATTATTTTCTATTAGTACCTCTCTCACTTTTTATATTAATATAGTACTGAGTTCCAATGATTTGTAAGTTCTATAAAGCTAACCTTTGTTTTGCACACTGCTGTTATCATAAGGTAATCTGATGATGTGTGTGTGTATTTTTAATGTACTTATGAATTATTCAGATATTTCTAAGATTAATTAGAATTAATGAGTTAACTTCCTAATATACTCAACAAAATTCTGTAATGTCTTAACTACATTTATGAAAAATCTAAACTCTAGTAATAATAAATAACTTGAGACATATTTACACTTTAATAAATGCATTTATATCAAATATATATCATAGGAAGGAAAACTCCACGTAATGAGCAAATACATGGACACTCAACAATGTCATTCTCTGTTGAAGGTATACCAGTATAATTAAATTTGATTCTATTCAAAGAGCAAATATTAAGGAGCTAAATCAAGAACTTTAAGGGTGCAGATATGTTTTTCATCTTCAAAGAGCTTACTATTAAGATCTAACAGTTTAGTTTAGTTCAATTGCTCAATCATGTCCAACTCTTTGCAAGAGTGGACTGTAAGACACCAGATTTCCCTGTCCATCATCAACTCCAGGAGCTTACTCAAGCTCACATTCCTTGAGTTGGTGATGACANACTTTAAGGGTGCAGATATGTTTTTCATCTTCAAAGAGCTTACTATTAAGATCTAACAGTTTAGTTTAGTTCAATTGCTCAATCATGTCCAACTCTTTGCAAGAGTGGACTGTAAGACACCAGATTTCCCTGTCCATCATCAACTCCAGGAGCTTACTCAAGCTCACATTCCTTGAGTTGGTGATGACATACAACCATCTCATCCTCTGTCATCCCCTTCTCCTCCTGCCTTCAATCTTTCCCAACATCAGGGTCTTTCCTAATGAGCCAGTTTGTTGCATCAGATTGCCAAAGTATTTGAGTTTCAGCTTCAGTTTCAGTTCTCCCAATGAATATTCAGGACTCATTTCCTTTAGGAGTAACTGGTTTGATCTCCTTGCAGTCCAAGCGACTCTCAATAGTCTCCTCCAACACCACAGTTCAAAAGCATCAATTCTTCAACACTCAGGTTTCCTTATAGTCCAACTCTCACATCCATACATGACTACTGGAAAAAACATAGCTCTGACTAGACACATTTGTTAGCTATGCTGTCTAGGTTGGTCATAGCTTTTCTTTCAGGAGGAAGCAGTTTTTAATTTCATGGCTGCAGTCACCATCTGCAGTGATTTTGGGCCCCCCCAAAATAAAGTCTCTCACTGTTTCCATTGTTTCCCCATCTATTTTCCACAAAGTGATAGGAATAGATGCCATGATCTTTGTTTTTTGAATGTTGTTTTAAGCCAGCTTTTTCACTCTCCTCTTTCACTTTCATCAAAGGCTCTTTAGGTCCTCTTTGCTTTCTCCTAAGAGGGTGATGTTATCTGCATATCTGAGGTTTTTTATACTCCTAGCAATCTTGATTCCACCTTGTGTTTTATCCACCCTGGTGTTTTGCATGATGTACTCTGCATATAAGTTAAATAAGAAGGATGACAATATACAGCCTTGACATACTCCTTTCCCAATTTGTAACCAGTCTGTTGTTCCATGTCAAGTTCTAACTGTTGCTTCTTGATCTGCATACAGATTTCTCAGGAGGCAGGTAAGGTGATCTGGTAGTCCCATCTCTTTAAGTATTTTGCACAGTTTTTCCTGATCTTCACAGTAAAAGGCTTTGGGATGTTCAATAAAGCAGAAGTAGATGTTTCTCTGGAACTTTCTTGGTTTAACAGATGTTGACAATTTGATCTCTGCTTCCTCTCCCTTTTCTAAATCCAGCCTGAATGTCTGGAAGTTCTTGGTTGACATACTGTTGAAGCACTGCTAGGAGACTTTTGGGCATTGCTTTGCTAGCATCTGAGATGAGTGCAATTGTGAGGTAGTTCGAACATTCTCTGGCATTGCCATTCTTTGGGATTGAAATGAAAATTAATCTTTTTGAGTCCTATGGTCACTGCTGAGGTTTCCAAATTTTTTGTCATATTGAGTGCTACACTTTAACAGCATCATATTTTAGGACTTGAATCTAGGTGAGTGATCACACCATCATGGTTATCTGGGTCATTAAGATCTTTTGGTATAGTTCTTCAATGCCTTCTTGCCACCCCTTCTTAACATCTTCTTTTTCTGTTAGGTCCATACCATTTATGTCCGTTATTGTGTCTTCCATGATATATTCCCTTGGTATCTCAAATTTTCTTGAGGAGATGTCTAGTCTTTCTATCTCTTTGCATTGATCACTGAGGAAAGCTTTCTTATTCCGCCTTGCTATTTTTGGAACTTTGCATTCAGATGCTTATATCTTTACTTTTCTCTTTTGCCTTTCACTTTTCTTGTTTTCAAAGCTATTTGTAAGGCCTCCTCCAACAATCATTTTTCCTTTTTGCATTTATTTTTCTTGGGGATAGTCATGATCACTGCCTCCAGTAAAATGTCATGAACCCCATCCATAGTTCTTCCAGCACTCTATCAGATCTAATCCTTTGAATCTGTTTGTCACTTTCCCTGTATAATTGTAAGGGATTTTATTTAGTTCATACATGAATGACCTAGCGGTTTTCCATACTTTCTTCAGTTTAAATCTGTAGTTTACAGTAAGGAGTTCATGATCTGAGCAAGAGGCAGCTCCCAGGCTTGTTTTTGTTGACTGAATAGAGCTTTTCCATCTTTGGCTGCAAAGAGAGTATAATCAATCTGATTTCGATATTGACCATCTGGTCATATCCATGTGTAGAGTTGTCTCTTGTGTTTTTGGAAGAGGGTGTTTGTTATGACCAATGTGTTCTCTTGGCAAAACACTTTAGCTTTTCCCCTGCCTCATTTTGTACTCCAAGGCCAAGCAGCCTCCTCCTCATGGTATCTTTTGACTTCCTGATTTTGCATTGCAGTCCCCTGTGATGAACAGGACATCTTTTTAGGGGCTTAGTTCTAGAAAGTCTTGTAGGTATTTATAGAACCGTTCAACTTCAGTTTCTTTGGTATTAGTGGTTGGGGAAGTCTTGGATTACTTTGATATTAAACGGATTGCCTTGGAAAACGGAGAGCTAATAGACAGGTCATGAAAAATCACATGTGACTTTTGAAGTTGAAGAATGCATGGAAATAACAAAGACACGCAAAATGAAAAATGAAAGCTCCTTGTAGGCAGTAGTTATGTTTTATATACTCCCGTTATAGTGCCTGCAACAACACAGAAAAAAGTTGATTCTCCATGAATATCTTAATTTTTTTTTTTTATTTCAAGAAAAGGTATTTGTTAGCATAGGACACAGCACAACTGGTTTATGTATGATTTTTGCATTTCTTAATTTTGAAAAGGATTCACTTCTTCCACATAATAATTTCCTAGAAAAATGTCACCCTGTAAAAAATATCAAGTAACTTCCTTTTATTCAGTAACTTTGATATGTCTTTAACACAGTAACTTGGGCTTCCTCATAGCTCAGTCGGTAAAGAATCTGCCTGCAATGCAGGAGACCCAGGTTTGATTCCTGGGTCAGGAAGATCCCCTGGAGAAGGAAATGGCAACCCACTCCAGTATTCTTGCCTGGAGAATCCCATGGACAGAGGAGCCTGGCAGGTTACAGTCCATGGGGTCGCAAGAGTTGAACACAACTTAGCAACTAAACTACTATTACTAACACAATAACTTACTTGGAGAGTGCATTAGAAAGAGATTATAGATGTTACGCAGGTTAATGAAAGAGAAAGTAATAGAGATGCAATGGAAACAGCAAATACATGTCCTATTTATTTAGATTAATTTTTCAGTTTTTTCTATGAGGTCTGAGTGTAGCACATCTGTTTTGTTGTACAACAAATTATTTCTTATACAGAATTCACAGATATATTGGAAACTCAAAAACTACTTCTATTTCCAGTTTGAAATGTCATCTGGCCAGTAGTCCTTGAAAAAGCCTCCTCCACCTTTCACTAAAGTAGTTAGCAAGAGACTTTAAAAGATGAAATTGCACAACACTGTGAACTGGAACTCACTGTCGACTTATTGTCAGAATATGAGAGGAATTTCCATTAACTACAAGGCCAAGGGGAGTGGATTAAATAGACAATCAGTATGATGCTGCTAGTGTGCCTGCCAGCCAGAAAATAGATAGAAAGACCTTTATTTCTTCCCTCTTTCTCTAATCCCTGGATCAGAAACAAAATCTCAACCAAGCAGAAAACTGAATAGCCATCCTTTTGTTGACTGCATGCTAAATTTTAGGCAATGTTTCAATTTCCCATGTCCCCTGCCCTGACCTCTAATACTATGTCTCATTCTTTATCTCTTCAGATATTATAATTTTAGAAAAAAATTGAACAAGAGAAGGAAAAGAATTGTTGGAAATAACTTGAAAGCGGAGACTGATTTCCTGTGACTAGAGTGCTAATTGAGGAGGGGAAAGGAAAAAATGATAAACTCTAATAGGATCTTTTCTGTATTTACTCTTGATCTGTTAAGAGTATTAGACACATTTAATGTGGATAGGAGAAGACCCACATAAAGAGATGAAAATACTCAGTAAATAAATATATGTTGGAAATTGGACTGGAAGGATGTATTCTATGATCTGTAACTTTATGCAAATATTTGCCTAAGTTGATAGGATTTGGATATCCACTTTCCATTTCAGTGATAAGTAAATCTGAATAACATTATTAATAATTGCATCTATCTGAGATGCCACTATGCTACACACAGAAATACACGCACACACACACACACACACACACACACACACACATTGAGCTACTCAATTTCCTAATATCCTGCAATATTTTCTTTATAATCCTAAAACCTCTGGACTATGACTTATTTATTTATTTTTCTAATAGTGCTTTCACTGACTAGATGATATGCTCAACGAGTGTAAAATCCTTCTTTGTTTTGTTCACTGGATTAAAAAACCAAAAACAAAGTTAAAATGGAGATTGAGAAGGAAAAGATTGAAAGATATGAAAAATACATAGATAGGTAATTATCTTCTGCTAAGCCTTAGATTGGGAGCTTCCTTGGTGGGTCAGATAGTAAAAAAAAATTGCAGGAGACCTGGGTTTAATCCCTGGGTTGACAAGATCCCCTGGAGGAGAGTATAGCAACTCACTCCAGTATTCTTGCCTAGAGAATCTTCATGGACAGAGGAGCCTGGCAGTCTACAATTGTTGAACACAACTGAGTGACTAACAAAGCCTTAGATCATGAAGTAAACTTATACCTGTCAACGTGTACTGGAATTTCTAATGTGCTTCCTACCTGTAAGCAATGTTATACAGACTTTAAAATAAGTAGCTATTCCTAAAGACTATCAAAAGATTTTAAGAAAACGATACAAGCAACTTCTTCCTCAAACCGTGATTCTAACTAAAAGCTAATTCATGCAGATGTATTTCTGAAGGTATCTTATTAATTCCATTTATCTGAGACAGAAGTGGTTATTACGATCCTTCGCATGATTCTTCCGAATGTATATAGGTCAGGGCCTCTTATTGGACCGTGATTTTTTTTTTTTTTTTTGTCCATAGAAAGCAGATCTTCAGAGTCATTAGAAAACTAGCAAATTATTTAGTGCTTTAGATTTGGCAGTAAAACCTATATACTGGATGTTTTTATTATTCTTGCCATAGATGAAATATACTATAGCATTTTTGTATCATATTTGTACATGTTATATACTTTCAGCTAAAAGATCTTCTCATATGAATTAATATAAAGATTTCAGTAGAAGATAGAACTTATATATGTCATGAGGTATATAAAAATTGAAAATTATACCCTATTTTGATTATCAGAATAAAATTCTTATAGAGATATTTAAAATAAGATATGATGAAGAAAAAATTGATGTTGTTGATAATAAATTTGCCTTCTTTGCTAGAATGAAGAAAATAGATATGAGAGGAAGAAAAAAATGGAAAGAGCAGTTATAATTGAGGAAAGCAAATAGAGCCCCAATATAAGAATTGAGTGTTCTTAACAGATAAACCTGACAAATTTTTGGAAGGTTATTATATAAAACACAACTATGAATTTGCCAGTTTAAAAATAGAGTAGGTTTAACTTGAAAATCATCCTGCATTCAACAGTAAAATTAATGAAAGAATCTGGATGATAAGAGACACTTCCTGGTCACAGTTTTATTGTCTTCACAATGTGGAGACACCAAAAATGCTTGAAAGAATGTAATCAATACTTATAAAATTTTGACAGAAGACAATCATGTTCCCCAAATTTTATATCCTGTAAGTTTTCTTTTCATGTATATTATCAGTCCCACACATACAACTCAGAACTTATTCTACTCAACTTAAAAGAAAGCACAGTGGTTGAGTAGTTACTAATCTGAGTTCAACTGTTTGTGACCCTATGGACTGTAGCCCACCAGGCTACTCTGTCCATGGGATTTCCCAGGCAAAAATTCTAGAATGGGTTGCCATTTCCTTCTCCAGGGGATCTTCTCAATCTAGAGGTAGAACTTGGGTCTCCTGCATTGCAAGCAGAGTCTTTGTCAACTGAGCCACTAGGGAAGCCCCTAAAAGCAAGTGTACATACATACAAACAAAACTACATAGGGTTCTTAGAAAAAAAAAAGTTTTTATAAAATCTACAAATTAGGGAGATGGAAGAAGATGGTGGAGAAGATGATGAGAACACTAGCTTCCCCACAAATACATCAAAAACTCATCAAGATATGGAACAACTTCTACAAAGCAACATCTAGCTGACAGCAGAAGACCTCAGGCCTCTAGATGGGCAGGCTAAGCTCCCTGTAATGAGAACACAGGCACAAGTCACACCTAACAGGAAATTAACACAAACCACCCAACCAACATTTCCCTCTAAGGGCAAAAACCAGAAGGAAGAAGTAATACAGCCCTAGAGCCTGTAAAGTAGACCTCAAGTGGAGCAAGTTAGAAAAAAAAATGATGAAAAAACAAAGAAATATAGCAAAAATGAAAAATGCAAGGTAGAAAATCATAAGACCAAATAAATAAAGAGGAAATAAGCAATCTCCCTGAAAGAGATTTCAGAATAATGATAGTAAAGATGCTTGAATTATTTGAAAATAGAATGGAGAAAATGGAAGAAACTTTTAACACAGTTAATACAATCACCAAGGACATAGAAGACATAAAGAATAAGCTAAGAGCAGTGAGTAACATTAAAAATATTAAAAATATTCTGGAAGGAAACAATAGGAAAATAACTGAGGAAGAGGAACAGATAAGTGAGCAGGAGGATAGAATGATGCAAATAACTGCTGAAGAGCAGACTAAAGGGAAAAGAATGAAAAAAAAATTGAGGATAGCCTCAGAGATGTTGAGACAATATTAAACACATCAACATTTGAGTTATAGGGGTCCCAGAGGAAGAATAAAGGCACTGAAAAAAATTTTGAAGAAATTATAGTTGAAAACTTCCCCAACATGGGACGTTAAAGGAATAGTCAAGTCCTAGAAGTGCAGAGAATCCCTAACAAGGTTAACCCAAGTAGAAACACATCAAGACATATATTAATCAAGCTAATAGAGATTAAGCACAAAGAAAGAATATTAGAAGCAGCAAGGGAAATGCAACAAGTAACATACAAGGGAAAACCTATACGATTAATAGCAGATCTTATAGCAGAAATTCTGCAGGCCTGAAGGAAATGGCAGGATACATTTAAAGTACCAAAAGAGAAAATTTACAACAAAGATTACTACCTTGGCAAAGATCGCATTCAAATCTGATGGAGAAATCAAAAGTTTTACAGACAAGAAGTTAAGAGAATCCATCTCCACCACACCAGCCTTGCAACAAATACTAAAGGGACTTACATAGCCAGTAAACACCAGAGAAAAGAAAGACCAAAAAAAAAAAAAAAAAAGCCCAAACAATCAAGAAAATGCCAATAGAATCATATGTATCAATAATTACCTTAAATGTAAATGAATTAAGTGCACCAACCAAAAGATGCAGACTGATTGAATGCATACAAGAGCAAGCCCCATATATATGCTGCTACAGTAGACCCTCTTCAGACCTAGAGAAACATGAAGACTGAAAGTAAAAGGATGGAAAAAGATTTTCCATGTGAATGAAAACCAAAAGAAAGCCAGAGTAGCAATCTTATTTCAGGCAAAATAGAATTTGAAATAAAGAATATTATAAGAGACTAAGAAGGACATTACATAATGATCAAGGGATCAATCCAAGAAGAAGACACAACAGTTGTAAATATCTATGCACCTAACCTACAAGCACCTCAAAACATAAAGCAAACATTAAGAGGCATAAGAGGGAAAATTGACAACAGCACAATAATAGTAGGGGACTTTTAACACACCACTTACATCACTGGACAAATCGCCAAAACAGAGATTCAGTAAGGAAACACAAACCTTAAATGAAACATTAGACCAAATGGACCTAGTTGATATCTTCAAGACTTCCATGCAAATGCAGAAGAATACAATTTCTTCTAAGTGCTCATGGAACATTCTTTACGGTAGACCACATCTTGGACCACAAGTCAAGTTTCAGTAAATTTAAGAAAACTGAAATTGTGTCAAGTATCTTTTCTGACCACAATGCTATGAGACTAGATATCAACTACAGGAAAAATGCAAAACACACAAATGCATGGATATTAAACAATGCATTACTAAATAACAAAGATATTATTGAAGAAAGGGAATAAAAAGATTCCTAGAAACAAATGACAATGAAATCACAGTGACCCAAAACCTATGGGATTCATCAAAAGCAGTTCTAAGAGGGAAGTTTATAGTGATACAATCATACCTCAATAAACAAGAAAAGTATTGAATAGACAAGCTAACTTTACATCTAAAGCAGCTGGGAAAGGAAGAACAAAAACCCCCAAAATCAGCAGAAGGAAAGAAATCATAAAGATCAGAGCAGAAATAAGTGAAAAAGAAATGAAAGAAATAATAGCAAAGATTAATAAAACTAAAAGCTGTTTCTTTGAGAAGATAAACAAGACTGACAAACCTGTAACCAGAGTCATCAAGAAAAAAAGGGAGAAAAATCAAATCAACAAAATTAGAAATGAAAAAGGAGAGGTTACAACAGACAACACAGAAATACAAAGGATCATAAGAGAATATTATCAGCTAATAAAATGGACAGCCTAGAGGAAATGGTCAGATTCTTAGAAAATGTCACCCTCCAAAGACTGAATCAAGAAGAAATAGAAATTAGGAACAACTGAATTACAAACACTGAAATTAAAACAGTGATCAAAAACCTCCCCCCCAAAACAAAAGCCCAGGGCCAGATGGCTTCACAGGGGAGTTCTATGAAACATTTAGAGAAGACTTAATCTCTACATTTCTGAAACTTCCAAAAAATTGCAGAGGAAGAAAAACTTCCAAACTCATTCTAAGAGGACACAATCACCCTGAAACCAAAACCAGGCAAAGACAACATGAAAAAAGAAAATTATAGGCCAATATCACTGATGAAAATAGGTGCAAAAATCCTCAACAAAATTCTAGGAAACAGAATTCAACAACATATTAAAGAGCTCATACACCATGATCAAGTTGGGTTTATTTCAGGGATGCAAGGATTCTTCAATATATGCAAATCAATCATTGTGATACATCATATTAACAAATTGAAAGATAACCTTATGATCATCAGATGCAGAAAAAGCCTCTTACAAAATTTGAAATCCATTTATAATAAAAACATTTCAAAAAATGGGCATAGATGGAACGTACTTCAACATAGTAAAGGCCATACATGAAAAGCCCACAACAAACATTATTCTCAATGGTGAAAAACTAAAAGCATTCCCTCTAAGGTCAGGAACAAGACAAAGGTGTCTGCTCTCACCACTATCATTCAACATAGTTTTGGAAGTCTTAGCTATGGCAACTAGAGAAGAAAAAGATATGAAAGTAATCCAGATAAGAAAAGAAGGAAAATCCTCACTGTTTGCAGATGACACGATACTATACATAGAAAACCCAAAAGAAACTATCAGAATATTACTAGAGTTATCAGTAAATTCAGCAAAGTTGCAGGATACAAAGTCAGTACACAAAAATCACTTGCATTCCAGTATACTAACAGTGAAAAATCAGAGAAATTGAGGAATTAATCCCATTTGCCATTGCAACAATAAAATAAAATAAAATATCTAGGAATAAACCTACCTAAGGAGACAAAAAACCTGTGTGTGGAAAATTATTAAGACACTGAAGAAAGAAATCAAAGATGGCATAAACAGATGGAGAGAGACTCCCATGTTCCTGGATAGGAAGAATCAACATTGTGAAAATGGCTGTCTAACCAAATGCAATCTACAGATTCAATGCAATCACTATCAAACCACCAATGGCATTTTTCACAGATCTACAAAAAAAAATTTTCACAATTCATATGGAAACACAATATACCCCAAATAGCCAAAGCAGTCTCAAGAAAAAAGAATGGAGCTGGAGGAATCAACCTTCCTGATTTCAGGTTATACTACAAACCTACAGTCATCAAGACAGTATGTTACTGGCACAAAAACAGAAATATAGACCCGTGGAACAAGACAGAGAACCCAGAGATAAACCCATGCACCTCTGGATATCTTATTTTTGACAAAGGAGGCAAAAATATACTCTGGGATAAAGAAAGCCTCTTCAATAAGTGGTGAAACTGGACAGCTATGTGTGAAAGAATAAAATTAGAACACTAGCAAATGCAAAAGGATAAAATCAGAATGGATTAAAAACTTAAATGAAAACTAGAAACTATAAAACTCTTAGAGGAAAACATAGGTAGAACATTTAATGATATAAATCAAAGCAAAATCCTCTATGACCCAGTTCCTAGAGTAATGAAAATAAAAACAAAAATAAACAAGTGGGATCTAATTAAACTTAAATGATTTATACAGCAAAGGAAACTACAAGCAGGGTGAAAAGACAACCCTCCAAATGGCAGAAAATAATAGCAAGAGTAAAAACTGACAAAGAATTAATTTCCAAAATATATAAGCAGCTCATACAATTCAATACCAGAAAAGCAAACAAGTCAATCAAAAAGTGAGAAAGGAACCTGCAGAGACATTTCTCCAAAGAAGACATACAGATGGCTAAAAAACACATTAAAAGATGCTCAACATCACTCATTATTACAGAAATGCAAAGAAAAACTACAATTAGATACCACCTCACACCAGTCAGATGGCCATCATCAAAAAGTCTGCAGGCAAATGCTGAAGAGGGTGTGGAGAGAAGGGAACACTCTTGCATTGCTGATGGGAATGTAAATTGACACAGCCACTATGAAAGACAGTTGGAGATTCCTTAAAGGTAGGAACAAAACCATCATATGACCCATCAATCCCACTCCTAGGCATTTACCCTGAGAAAATCAAAATAGAAAAAGGCACATGTGTGAAGAGGAACTAAAAATCCTCTTTATGAAAATGAAAGTGGAGAATGAAAAACTTGGCTTAAAGCTCAACATTCAGAAAACGAAGATCATGGCATCTGGTCCCATCACTTCATGGGAAATAGATGGGGAAGCTTTTCATACTGTTCTTGGGTTTCTCAAGGCAAGAATACTGAAGAATACTGGAATGGGTTAATTTAACTCAGATGACCATTATACCTATTACTGTGGGCAGGAATCCCGCAGAAGAAATGGAGTAGCCATCATGGTTAACAAAAGAGTCTGAAAAGCAGTACTTGGATGCAATCTCAAAAACGACAGAAGGATCTCTGTTTATTTCCAAGGCAAACCATTCAATCTCATGGTAATCCAAGTCTATGCCCCAACCAGTAATGCTGAAGAAGCNACTTGACTTCACATTCCAGGATGTCTGGCTCTAGATGAGTGATCACACCATCGTGGTTATCTGAGTCTTAAAGATCTTTTTTGTACAGTTCCTCTGTGTATTCTTGCCACCTCTTCTTAATATCTTCTGCTTCTGTTAGGTCCATACCATTTCTTTCCTTTATTGAGCCATTTTTGTATCAAATGTTCCCTTGGTATCTCTAATTTTCTTGAAGGGAAATCTAATCTTTTCCACTCTGTTGTTTTCCTTTATTTCTTTGGATTGATCGTTGAGGAAGGCTTTCTTATCTCTCCTTGCTATTCTTTAGAACTCTGCGTTCAGATGCTTATCTTTCCTTTTTTTCTTTGCTTTTCACTTCTCTTCTTTTCATAGCTATTTGTAAGGCCTCCTCAGACAGCCATTTTGCTTTTGTGCATTTCTTTTCCATGGGGATGGTCTTGATCCTTGTCTCTTGTACAGTGTCATGAACCTCAGTCCATAGTTCATCAGGCACTCTATCTATCAGATCTAGTCCCTTATATCTATTTCTCACTTCAATTGTATAATCATAATGGATTTTATTTAAGTCATACCTGAATGGTCTAGTGGTTTTCCATACCTTCTTCAATTTAAGTCTGAATTTGGCAGTAAGGAGCCCATGATCTGAGCCACAATCAGCTCCTGGTCTTCTTTTTGCTGACTGTATAGAGCTTCTCCATATTTGGCTACAAAGAATATAATCAATCTGATTTCAATGTTAATCATTTGATAATATCCATGTGTAGAGTCTTCTCTTGTGTTGGTTGGAATGTGGTCCACATTGCAACAACACAATGTTGGAATGGCAAAATGTGGTCCACTGGAGAAGGGAATGGCAAACCACTTCACTATTCTTGCCTTGAGAACCCCATGGACAGTATGAAAAGGCCAAATTATAGTATACTGAAAGAGAAACTCTCCAGGTCAGTAGGTGTCAAATATGCTACTGGAGATCAGTGGGGAAATAACTCCAGAAAGAATGAAGGGATGGAGCCAAAGCAAAAACAATACCCAGTTGTGGATGTGACTGGTGATAGAAGCAAGGTCCAACGCTGTAAAGAGCAATATTGCATAGGAACCTGGAATGTCAGATCCATGAATCAACGCAAATTGGAAGTTGTCATACAGGAGATGGCAAGAGTGAATGTTGACATTCTAGGAATCAGCTAACTAAAATGGCCTGGAATAGATGAGTTTAACTCAGATGACCATTATATCTACTACTGTGGGCAGGAATCCTTTAGAAGAAATGGAATAGCCATCATGGTCAACAAAAGAGTCTGAAATGCAGTACTTGGATGCAATCTCAAAAACAACACAACTCTGTTCGTTTCCAAGGCAAACCATTCAACATCACAGTAATCCAAGTCTATGCCCCAACCAGTAATGCTGAAGAAACTGAAGCTGAATGGTTCTAAGAAGACCTCCACGATCTTTCAGAACTAACACCCAAAGAAAGATGTCTTTTTCATTATAGGGAACTGGAATGCAAAAGTAGGAAGTCAAGAAACACCTGGAGTAAAAGGCAAATTTGGCCTTGGAACATGGAATGAAGCAGGGCAAAGGCTAGTAGAATTTTGCCAAGAGAACGCACAATCTAAAAAGAGGGCACTGATGAATTTATTTGCAGGGCGCACAGTGGAGAAACAGACAGAGAGAATAGATCTATGGATATGTGGGGAGTGGAGGATGGAGAAGGGGAAATGTATAGAGAGAGTAACATGGAAATTTACAATACCATATGTAAAATAGATAGCCAATGGGAATTTGCTGTATGACTCAGGGAACTCAAACAGTGGCTCTGTGACAGGCTGAAGGGTGGGATGGGAAGGGAGAAGGGAGGGATATTTGGGAGGGAGGAGGGGACATGGGTGTACCTAAGGCTGATTCTTGTTGATATATGACAAAAAAACCACAAAATTCTGTAAAGCAATTATCCTTCAATTAAAAAACATTTTTAAATATACAAATTAAATATGGATAGTTTAATCAGTAAACTGATTTATTAAATTGTATTAAGCAGTGTTCAGAACTTCTTGGAAGTTTGAAGGAATCAATGCTTTACTGCACTCACTACTGCTGCTACCCTTGATGTGGAACTAGGTTTGCTAATACTGAGAATTTGTCCTCTCTCCAGATACCTCTGACACCACTAAGTGCCGATAATCTGCTCCTCATCTTGCCAGCAAACTTGTCCTAGAAAAGCCTATTTCTTCACATTGGTCACTCTGAACTAAACTCTTTATGTGGTGTTCTCTTGGGAAATTGTCACATATGCATGCTTTCACTGTAAAGGGGAATGGGTACTTAGCTCTGACTTTTCTATGTTTGGAGCATGTCAGATTGAATATATAGCAATTTCTCCGAATATTGAAAAGATTATTCAAAAGATGAGATACAGTCATGAATATGGAAAATACCCTAGATGACAACACCACAAACAACAAAATAACACAGGAAAACAGATTAATCAACCTACAACTAAGTGCTAATAAATAAGATTTATTCCTATTGGTGAAGGCATGCAACATTAATATCTCAGGAATGGACATGCAATGATACAACATGAAGCATCATGTTCTCTCAGTGAGTGTGCAATCAGGAAGTGAAGGCTAGACCTAATTGCCAGAGCCATTCCTTGGCTGGTCAATTTCTTTGAGATTTAGATGATATATGCCTTGCATCACATCTTTCAGTCAGTAATTTAGAATGCATTTATTTCCAAGATTAGTAACATCCGAAAATAAAAATCATTCTTCCATAACTTGTTCAAAGTGATTAAACCACTGACTTGCTTGGGAAAACAGTGCTAGGAGAATTACTGAAAAAAAAAAAAAAAAAAAAAGACTCAGATGCTGGAAGAATTAATGAATAAACGTTTGTTTCATTTTTAGAAATACAGTAGTGCATAAAGCAACATAACTCCCTTCTATGTTTCTAAGGAACTTGAAAATTATTTCCTCACACTTGAAATTATTTTTAAATGTTTTGGCGTATAGTTGCTTTACAATGTTGTGTTAGTTTCTCCTGTACAGCAAAGTGAATCTGATATATGTATACATACATTCCTCTTTTTCAGATTTGCTTCCCATTTAAGTCACCAAAAAGCATTGAGTGGATCTCATTAGTTTTATCTATTTTATGCACAGTAATGTATATGTGTCAATTCTAATTTCCTAATTCATCCCATCCTCCATTCCCCACTTTGGTATCTATAAGTCTGTTTTCTGAATCTGTGTCTCTATTTCTGCTTTGCAAAAATGTTCAAATGAACCATTTTTCTAGATTACACATTTAAGTGGTATTATATAATATTTGTTTTTCTCTTTCTCACTCCACTCGGTAGACAGTTTCTAGGTCTGTCTACATCTCTGCAAATAGCACTATTTCATTCGATTCTATGGCTGAATATTATTCCATTGTATATATGTCCTAACACTCTTATTAAGTATGCAATTATTAGATAAAAACATGTGAAATCTTAGCTACACAAAACAGTCATGCAATTAGAAGGAAACCCTCAACTCCTAGGTATAACATGTAGCATCAGTTTAAATCAGTTAAATTTGGCAAAAACATCCAAATTTTTAGTAAATATAGTGTAAAATTGGAATGGTGATGCTGAATAAATAATGTAATTTTTAGGTAAACTCCAAATCATTATTTTCTCTTACTGATGAAGAATGGAAAATAACAATAATATGACAAAAGAACAGCTAAACATTCTGGTTAGCCAGTATCTTTCAAGTTATTTAGTAGATATTGATGACAATGGTCATATGGATCCCAGCTTTGAATAAGACGTTAAACATTAAACTGCTTTAAGTCTCGGTTTCCCTACCTGTAAAAATGCTGTAATGGTACTTAACTCACAAGAATTTTGTTAGAATTAATCAACATTCTTAACATATAGCAAATAATAAATAATACATCATTATTTCATCATTATCATTGTTAATAACACACATTACCACATGTATTGAAATAACGATGAAGAGTAAACACTCTACAGTGAAGAACCAAGTGTATCAAATCTCAGTATTCTGTAAGTGATAAATGAATAAATAAAATAGGATTTTTCTGACCACTTGATCTGGGCATATAAAATGAATAACCTCATTTACACATTTCTTTTTTAAAAATTATAAAGCTGCAATTAGAACATTTTGATTTCAGACCATTGTAAAATAAAATAGACTTGACTGTGTGTTATTTTTCTTCTAGTTAATTGTTCAAGAAGTATTACGGTTAGAAAAGAGTGGTTCCCATTGATTCATCAGAACTTGATATATCTACCTAGACATTATAGCTAAAAAGTGTGACCCTTGCTTGTGTCATATACATAATATAAAGAAGGCTTCAGCCCTCAGTAGGGACAACACTTCTTTAAATGAAAAGGTACAATAATGCAAAGAAGTTTTATCATAAAATAAAACATGAATTCTAATGCTAAAATGCTAAGATTTGCAGCTCTAAGAGTTGGATTTTAGAAAATATGTTCACATAGTTTCAATAAATAAATTATTCAACATTAATCTATAATTTTAAATTTTAATAAAAATAGCTACTGTGTTTACAAATAGGTTAGTAACCAGACACTGTCTATAGTTCAATCCTAGTAGTAAGATTATGAGAAGCTAAAAACACCCTCATGTATTAATGAGGAAACGGATTTCACAGGAGCTAATTTAACTGATGTCACACAAAGTACACAGGCAAAAAGCACCTTAAAATCTGGCTTTGAGCATTGCCTTGGCTTTCATGCCATTCTGTATGCATGCATTCAACAGTGTCATCAACATTCTCATCAGTCATTTTGAAATGTCAATTTATCAACTAAAATGCCATGCCTTAATTGATGAAGCAACATAGAACTGAAGAGCTAAGTATCTAAGCTCCAAATATTTCAAGTTTCCAGACTATGAATTCTGGCTCTGCCCCTCATATCTCTGTAAATTTGGCCCAGTTTACCTCTGTGCCTTTGTTTATCTTTATTTATTTATTATATATTTATACAAGTCAACGTGTTGATTTTCCTTTTTCCTTTTTTAAATGAAGTATAATTGATTTACAATATTATGGAGGGATTGGGGCAGGAGGAGAAGGGGACAGCCGAGGATGAGATGGTTGGATGGCATCACTGACTCGATGGGCGTGAGTTTGAGAGAACTCCGGGAGTTGGTGATGGACAGGGAGGCCTGGCGTGCTGCGATTCATGGGGTCACAAAGAGTCGGACACGACTGAGCGACTGAACTGAACTGAACTGGACTGAATATAAATTTATTTATTTTAATTGGAAGTTAATTACTTTACAACATTGTATTGGTTTTGCCATACATCAATATGAATCTGCCACGGGTATATATGTTGTACAACATATCCTTGTTTCTTATCTATTTCATGCATAGTAGTTCATGTCTCTTAATCCCATACTGCTAGGTTACCTCTCCCATCAACCTTCTTCCCACTAAGCACCACTAATTTGTTATTTATATGTTTAAGTCCATTTCTGTTTTGTTATATACATGTGTTTATCTTTTAGATTCCACATATTAGTGGTAACGTAGAATAGTTGTCTTCCTCCAACATATTTCACTAAATATAATACTCTCCAGGTCCACCCATGTTGTTGCAATGGCAAAATTTCATGCTTTTTTATAGCTGAGTAATTTCATTACACACACACAAACACACACACACATTTCTTCTTTATCCTTTCATTATTGATGGATGTTTAAGTTTCTTCCATATCTTAACTATTATAAATTATGCTCTTATGAACATTAGGGTACATGTATTTTTTTTCAAATTAGTGGGGGAGTTTTTAGGGGACTATAAATCCCATGGATGGAGGAGCCTGGTAGGCTGCAGTCCACGGGGACGCTGAGTCAGACACGACTGAGCGACTTCACTTTCACTTTTCACTTTCATGCATTGGAGAAGGAAATGGCAACCCACTCCAGTGTTCTTGCCTGGAGAATCCCAGGGACAGGGGAGCCTGGTGGGCTGCCATCTATGGGGTCGCACAAGTTGGCCACGACTGAAGTGGCTTAGCAGCAGCAGCAGCATACCCAACAGTAATATTGATGCATCATGTGCTGTGTCTACTTTTAGTTTTGTGAGGACCCTCCTTACTCTTTTCTACAGTGGCTGCAGTGTTGAGCATTTTTTCATATACCTGTGGGCCATATGTATATCTTCTTTGAAACAATGTCTATCCAGGTCTTCTACCTAGATTCAGTTGGATTGTTTGTTATTTTGATATTGAGTTTTATGTGTCATTTGCCTATTTCCTTTGCTGTGCAAAATTTTTAAGTTTAATTAGGACCCATTTGTTTATTTTTGCTTTGATTTCTTTTTCCTAGGGCTTTGCTAGTTTGGGAGCAGAGGTTATTATTATTAATCTGTGTCCCTGATAGAAGTGGGCCTCTACTTAGAAAGCTTTCCTTTATTTTCTTCAGTTGTGACAGTGCTAAAGGAATATGATAAGTTAAATAATCAGATGGCTGAAGTCCTCCAGCTTCTTGTCCTGTCACAGAATTTTCATGGCCACAAATCAGATCCTATGCATAAACAATAGTTCTGACAATTTTCTCTCTGGTAGTGCAAAAAATTGTGCATTGGGAGAACTAAAGCAAATACAAAAGCCTATATAATCATTAAGTTTATATTCTCTAAGAAATTCTTTCAAATAAGTAAATAAATCTTAAGCCAAATTAGTTTTTCCTATATTGCAGTAAATCAAAAAATATATGCTTTGTAAAAGTGGAGAATGGAGGGAACTGAAAAATTAAGTGAAGTAAAGGACAATGCAAATGAGGAAGAAAATTGATAATCATAAAAGTTAATTCTTAAAGTTTATTAAAGTATAATTTTAGAAATGTTTGTTGATAGAAATATATTGCTACACTAAGAAGACAAATTTTGATTAAGATGAAATAATATATCATTTTCTATGTCTTCATACACCATAACTATGAACACTTCGATGACAATTTTAGGACTGAATTTACATTCTATATTTTGATGTTCTTAGAAGAAATATTTAATAAGTAATTAAATAGTAAAAAATGGAGGACCAATCAACCCCAAGCATATACAATTTTTAAAAAATAAGCTTTCTATTATATGCAGTCAATCTTCATCAAAATCCATAGATTTATTAAGTTCAGTTACACTGTACTACCAGCTTTTATAAAATTTAATAACCTTATTTAGGAATTTAGGCAATAGTTTTATTAACACATTTCATAAACTATAGTTTTTTTAGTGTTTATTCAGAAATAATCTGGAAAATACATATGTTTTAAACTATACCAGGGCAAAATAATATTTCTTTTCTTTTCTTTTTTTCCTTTTCTTTACCTTTTTTTTTTTTTTTTTTTTTTTTGATAAATGACTTGGAGAAGGCCTCAGCAAAAAGATACCAAATCTTAAAATTTATTATTGTCAATAGTCTGCATGACCTTTACTTTAACTGCATCTTGGCTGTCAGTAATAATCCAAGGCTGCACTTTCAATGATAAAATGAAAGACTTTGCATATTGAATCTCTGGGTCTCCTTGAAAGTGTTCGAATATCACAGTCATTTATTCCCATTGTCAGAGCAAGGTCCATTATGAAAGCCCATTCGTCTTTACTTGAAGATAAAGAGTGGAGAAACTCCACTTCTGCCTTGAATCAAATACTAACTACTTCAGAGCCCTCAGATATATCAACATGCTGACTTGCTGTAGGTATGAGATCTCTCTTTCTGTCTCTCTTTTCCTCTCTTGGCTCTGGGCACTGGTTCTTTAAGAGTTTGCTTTATCTTTATAATATATAATTTCAGTGGCACATAAAACAGTGCTTCATCACATACCTGAAAGTGTCTTTTGAACTGAGAGCTTTTTTGTTTGTCTGATTTTGTCTGTTTGGTCATTCATTTTTCCCAGCTTAAACTGACAAGCTGTATTACTCACAGAATTTTTAATAAAAGCTAGCTTTGCTGTATAGAGTAATAGTACCAACATGAATCATAATAATACCTTTTTAAAATATACAATTTCAAAATTTTACATTGAGATAGGGACAGATTTTATTTATAATTAAAATTTCTATTTAATAATTGGGCAGAAGATAAGTGAAGTGTTAGTTGCTCAGTCGTGTCTGAAATTTTGCAATGTCATGGACTATAACCCATCAGGCTCCTCTGTCCATGGGATTTCCCAGGCAAGAACACTGGAGTGGGCTGCCATTCCTTTCTCCAAAGGATCTTCCTGACCCAGGGATTAAAACTGGGTCTCCTGTATTGCAAGCAGATTCTTTACCATCTGAGCTATCAGAAAGCCAAATTAATAATTGGGCAGAAGATAGGACATATCTAAATACTGTATAGAATTAATTAAAATGTACAGAATAAACATAATAAAATGATAAATGTACTATTAGATGATACATTTACCCCAAACTCTAAGTCAGATAAATATGACAACTAAGAATTCTGTCAGGACACCCCTGATGGCTCAGACTGTAAGGAATCTGCTTGCAATACAGGAGACCTAGGTTTGATCCCTGGGTCAGGAAGATCCCCTGAAGAAAAGAATGGCAACCCACTCCAGTATTCTTGCTTGGAAAATTCCGTGAAGAGGAGCCTGGTGGGCTACAGTCCATGGGGTTGCAAAGACTCAGACAATGACTGAGAGACTGATAGCTTAAGAATTCTCTCATAGGGAATCACTATTGTCCTAGAGTCATCACTGAATAACTTCAAACCAAGAACTTTATTTTGACTGCTTCACTCCTTATTCCAACAGAAAGACTTACATCTCAGATTTTCATCTTAGACTTCTTCAAGGTAGAGAAAGTAAAGATTGAAATAATTTTAATTTATCAAATACCTTACCTAGCTGGATACTTGACATTCAAATGAATGTAAAAGAGAAGGAACATTTCCAGGCATTCACTGGAGGAAAACAGACAGGTGATGAGACTGAATTTTCTGGGGCTACTGTATCAAAAGACTAAAATTAAATCTTGGTGTCTTCAAACATCTAAATTTATTCTTTCATAGTTCTAGAAGGCAGGATTCCAAAACTAAGATGTCAAAGGCCATGCTGTCACTAGAGGCTCTAGGGGAGAATCCATCCTTGTCTCTTCTAAATTCGGGTGGCTGCAGACATCCTTTGATTTTTGGCCTCATCACCCCAATCAGTACCTTTATCTTCGCATCACTTTCTCGTTGGTATTTGTGTCTAATCTCTCCTGGCTCTTCTTATAAGGACCCTTCAGATGGCCTTTATGTCCACCCTGATAATCTAGAGTGATCTCCTCATCTCTATATCCTTAATGTAATCATATTTGCAAAGATTTTATTTTTCCAAATAAGGCCACATTTACAAGTTCCAGGGACTAGGACAGAGAATTATCTTTCCGGTATGTGTGGCATTTTTCGATTTACCCCAAGCTATTTACTATTGTTGTCATGATAGTGAAAGGAAAAACAACATCTGAATGGTGATCTTTTTACACAGCTTCAGTTATGGTGAAATATATGTCCTCACATATGCCCAATTTTGAAGTAGTAAAAAGAGGTTTTGGAGAGCACTGACAACTTTTTTATGCAATAGTGAAATTAATATTGAGTGTTTTCAAAGTACTAAATAACTTAGAATATTATGGAGATATTTAAACAACTTCCCAAAGCTCCCTTTAGAATGTGAACATATTTACTTGGCTCTGAGTGATGCAAAGTAAGAATGCAGAAAACAACTATTTTTACTTTTCCTAATGTTTTATGCAGAAATATTGCAAAATAAATAAATGTGAGATTGCATATATTAACATCTAATACAATTGACTGGCTAGTATATGTCAATGGCAAGGGTAAGTAAGAGGTGGTTTTTTCAGTGATATTTAATAATGTTTGAATTGATTCTTGGGAAAAAAGCACTTACATTCATTTTCTGTATGTGATGATAACTTTAAAAACATGAATTAATTTAATTAGCTGGCAGTCATTGATTGTACCTTTCAAAAAAAAAAAAAAAAAACAGCACTTTCTATAATGCTTTTGTATTTCTTTCAAGAGCCAAACTAAATTACTTTGATGCAAAAGTCGACAAGGAGTGCTTATCTGCTAAAATGCAAACTCTGGATGCTTTTCTATAGCTATTCTTGGGCACACTCAAATCAAGCTTTTTGAGTCCTAGATTGGCTGCCTCAAAAACCCCCTTATTTACATAAACTCTGGGACTGTCAGTCATCTCCATTGTGCAGTGGAGTATTTTTCCTTATGCATTCTGATTAGACTTGTGCAAAAATGCATAAATTTCTCATCCAATCAAAGGCTGACCTGAGGGATACTGGCAGGGAGTGGGCAGAGTAAGAGATTACTTAATTGGCCATTCCTTTTTAACTGCAGTAGTTATTTGGATGAAATGAACCAGATCTTAAAGAGGGCAGCAGTATTAGTCTAAATAGAATAGACTGCCTTTGACTCTGCCATAAGATACTGCCCTAAGAAACATACAAAGAATCACTGAGAATAGAAGATCAAAGATCATTGTGGGTATTTTTCTAGAATATAAAACAAGTAAGATAGCCCAATGAATATGTGAATTTTTTACATTCTTTAGCAACATATTTGTTATAAAGTAACTTCTCAAGGTAATAGATTCATTATAATTTATGCCTTTAAACTCTATCAGATTATATTGGAGAAGGAAAGTTTTGACAGCAGTGATAAGTACTATAGATTATTTAAAATTTTAGTTCTCATGTCAGATGTCTGGATAGCACTCGATAATAGAGCACACTCAAGAAGAAGGCAAAAATCCCCATGGTTTCCTTACATTCTATTTCAGTTATATGTGAATGTATTTGAGGTCATTTTGAACGGTGGAATGTAAAGAAGAAAGATGATAATATATAAAATGTATTAAGAGCAATAATACCCCTATAATTATCATGATAATGTAAGTATTCTTAAAAGAGTATTACTTCATTTATTAATAGAAAACACACATATTATAAAAGAATTTTCCCTTAATCTGATAAGAAAGGGTAGCCCTTAATGACTATCATTTTATGAAATACCAGCAGGAATTTTTTAAATTTTCAAATCTTACCAAAGCTAGAAATTTCTAAGGTCAAATCATGGAATATTATCAATTAAAACGATATGTGTTGTTACAAAATAAAAGAGCAAGGGATATATATTTTGGAAGCAAATTTGCAACATACCTGTGTGAAAATTATTTGAATAGTACAGTAATTATTAAATGAGAGTTATAAAATGTTAAATTATATTTAAAATTATTTTATTGGTAATACAAAGGCATAAATGAACATTATATGGCATGTAGATAAGCCTTACTTTAGGTTATGACAAACTGAAAGATATGTTTAAAAAAGTCACCACTGGACAAAAATAAAATGAGATTTTATTCAGAAACTATTGCAATGAGGGAAAAGAAAATTCAGCAGAGAGTGGGCTCGGTTTTGAATATGACAGAGGGAAATAGGAATTTATAGCCAAGGAACAAGGTGGGGGTGGTCAGAGAATGTAAAATGATTACAAGGAGAAATCAAAGGTTGAGGGGACTCTTCTAGACTGACCAAACAAGATTCTTGCTTAAGGCAGGCTAGAGAGATCAAATATCCCCTGAGTGGTCATGGAGGATGAGAGATGTGATTAGACTAGTGATCAGATGTCAAGAGTGGGAGATTCACTCTAACTTAGCGAGATTCTTGCTAAAACTGGGGTGTCTCAGCCTGGCAAGGATGAGACCTAGTGGAGAAGAAAATCAGAAGAGCCTGACTAAAGTTTAATCAAGGATAGCATCATCTGCATCTATACTGACCTTGTGTGAGCTATCCTGTCTGTGAATATGAAGAGAGGGAAAGGAAGAGAGAGCAAGCTTGCCATATAATTCAAAAGTTAAAAGTGCCTTAATTTTTAAGTGGAGTCAGTCAAAGTACAAAGCAAGTTTTCTAAACTGGGAACCTACATTAAAACTGGAAACACTGAAGAGGAAACAATAGAACAATAAAACTAGCTTCCCTGAAGGACTAATTGGGCCATTAGATGCTCATACATAACCTGAGGCCCTAATTACCTCTGCTTTCTATAGAAATTTCTCCCTGAGAAGACATCAGTGGATTCCTTATCTAAAGGTATTATTACAAAATATTTAGCTTGTAGGAAGAAAAGTGTTTGTCTTTTCCAGAAAGAAAAGTAGACAGCTGTGCAGAATACATTTTGCCTTCTGTCTGTGAGCCTCTGCCATGATTTATTTTTTTTAATTTTCTTTTTCTATTTTCACATTTTCATTATTCTCTTCCTTCCTTTCATTATTTTTGGAAATATTTCAAGTTGAAGAGAGAAACCAAAAAGGGATAACATGACTTTGATTGATCACAGTCTTTCATCAGAAAATGTCAATCTAGAGTTCTTTCGAAATTTTCTCTCATCCATGACTTCAACCCGCAGACCTACAACCTCCTTCCTAATTAGCTCATCATTGCACTAATGTTACTCTCAGTCACAGTAATAAGAACATAACAAAACCTTTTCTTCCTATCCAGTATCCTTCTCTTCTTTCTCTAACAGCAAAAAAAAAAAAAAAAAAAAAAAAAAAAAAAAAAAAAAGAAAAAATAAAAAAAATAAA
>SJYA01002364.1:910262-931346 GCA_006410615.1 Neotragus moschatus | reverse complement strand
AAAAAAAAAAAAAAAAAAAAAAAAACAGAAAGAAAAAAGAAAAAATTAAACAAATATATTTCATGATTACTGCTTTCAATTCATCATTTTCCACTACTTTAAAATTCAGTAATTATTGGCTTCTATTTTAAGCTTTCACTGAATTAATGGTCATCAAAGACCTCCTACTATTAAGTTCAGTTCCCAGTTGGCATGTTACTCCATCTTAGTAGCTTTTAGCATGATTGTCTAATCTCTGCTCTGAAACTTGATTTTTATTTTAAATTTTTGAACACTACTCATTCTCAGTTCTTCTGCTTTGGTAACTATTTCTTTTCATTCTGCTTTGTAGGCTACCATGTCTTTTACTATGTTCAAATATCATCGATCATTAATATTCTCCAAACTTTCCTCTTTGTAATCTAGATTTACTCTCCGAGTGATCAAAGCTACTACTACAGCTTTAGCAAATACCCATATGTTAAAGAGTGAAAACCCTCAGTCTTTATTTGAAGCTCCAAAATCATATATGCCCCCATGTAGTCATAATCCTTCACAGAGGTTTCTTACTCATTTACTCTCCATAAAAGACACTAGTCATTTTTTAAAAATTTTCTTCTTCAGCCGACTAACATCTGAAAGCACTTTTTATTTGAGCAGAATAAACTAGATGCTTTCTTGAGTGACAGAGCAGGATTTTGCCTACTAGGAATGAAGCTGAATATCTCTGCTTGATACTAAACTATGACATATTATATAGATTGGATGGTTACTTAACTTTCATTGAAACTTGACTCGATAGTGAATAGCAAGGAAATTCATTAAAAAAAAAATGTCAGTGACAGTGGTTCAGGAGGCTGTGACAGCACCTAGAGACCGCCAGCAGGTATGCATGGCACAGTGTTGTGTAAACTTTCACTGCCTGACATTCAAAGATTTCTGTCAATTTTGTGAGCCTCGTTCCATAGATGTCATTGATTTTGTAACCCAGTCAACAAGATTCCAATAATTTCATTTTTCTCTTTAAAAACAGCAGTTTCTATTGTCTGAAAAAAATTCTGATGAACACTGTGCCCCAACTTCCCTTTCAGGCTAGCCATACACTGAGCATTTCACATCTTCAGTGTTTATTACTGTTATGATTTGCACTTTTTACCAAAAGTTAGAAATTTGAGTGCAATCTTTGCCCTTCTTTCTCTATACTTAATTAGTTGCTGGTCCTATTAATTCTATAGGTCTTATATGTATTTTATGCCCAATACTTCCTTGCCAGCCTAATTAGTCATTTCTTACTGAAAACCTTAGTAATACTTCAACTAGGATGCTGCGAAACTTCTAACTACTATACATTATTTGTTTCCTCTATCCAAAACATCTATTGTGTTAATTCTGGGAAAATATTAACATTAGTGACAGAGAAATACTTCTGAAACACAAATCTAATTATTTTACTAGTCATCACCTTTTATAATTTTGTCATTGGCTACCAATTGCCTGGGTTTCCCTGGTGGCTCAGCAGTAAGGAATCTGCCTGCAATGCAGAAGGCACGGGTTCAATCCCTGGATCGGAAAGATACCCTGGGGAAGGAAATAGCAATCCACTCCAGTATTCTTTCTGGGAAATCTCATGAACAGAGGAGCCTGGTGGGCTACAGTCCAAGGGGCTACAAAAGAGTTGAACACAACTTACTGACTGAACAACAATAACAACTCATTGCTTATTGGATAAAAATCAAAATGAGATGAAGAACTAGTAATATCTGTAGCACTATTTTGTTACCTATAGTGCAGTACATTGAAGTACATTTATTCTCTCAATAAAACATAATGTATATGACTAATATCCTTATCATAATCATGATCATGTGTTGAACAAAGTCTCCAAGCCAGGTCTTTTATACTGAGCACAGATTTAAATCACCTATGTGCTGTTCTGGGCTATGCTCATTTGCTAAGTCATGTTTGACTCCTTGCAACCCATGTACTATGCTGTGCTTAATCACTTAGTCATGTCCAACTCTTTGAGACCCCGTGGACTGTAGCCCTCCAGGCTCCTCTGTCCATGGAGATTCCCCTGGAAAGAATACTAGGGTGGGTTGCCATGCCTTCTTCCAGGGGATCTTCCCAACCCAGGGATCAAACCCAGGTCTCTCTCATGGCAGGTAGATTCTTTATCATCTGAGCCACCAGGGAAGCTCAAGAATACTGGAGTGGATAGCCCCTTCTCCAGGAGATCTTCTCAACTCAGGACTTGAACTATGGTCTCCTGCATTGCAGGTAGATTTCTTATCAGCTGAGTTACCAAGGAAGCCATCATAACCCATACCACCACTTTATTGGAAGTGTGTTGCTGCAACCTCAGATTAAAGCATAGAGCTAAGAGGCCAGATGATCAAAAAAATTTTTTTTATTTTTGAAATTGCTTAAAGGTGGGCATTTTATCCAACCTAAACCAACTGATTTCTCTAAAATTTGAATGAAGAAGCACAAGGTTAGGCCTGTAGTGACAGCCACTGGATTTAAGAAGTTCGTGTTAAGACGGAACTGGGCTAGTAATAACCAAAACCACTTTGCCACTGTGAAAGAATAAGAACCACTAGCCTTTAAAGAACAAAGACTGATAAAGGGAGTGAAAGGAAGCAGGCAAAGGAGAAGGGATAGGTAGATTCAACAAAGAAAATAAACCTAGAGAATCATTTAGACCTGCTGTGTGAAGATTTTGCTAAAATTAGGCCCCATGGGATGTTCTGATGGATTACTGTATATCCTCTTTTATGTAAACCCACTTCAGGGGGATCTTACCCTTTGAAACTTAGTTATCCCTAGGTTAAATGCTATACCAAATCAATGTTTCCTGAATTTAAGGTGCATTTTTTATCTTTTTTGCATTACCCTCTCAAAACATTTCAAATACTATAACATTTTATTTTCCTTTCCTCTGAGTTTGCAAATATTCAAGGATTACTTCAATATCAACTTTGAGTTCCAATGTATGTTTTCTGGTGTGTGATGTTTATTTTACTTTAGCACATCATCCAGTGAGTATATTTGTGCTGATTATTTTAAATTAAAATAATTTTTTTCTAATATTCTCTCAGTGTGCAGCTCGAGTTAGTAAGACTTTTCTCAACTTGCTGCTCTCATAATATATATATTTTTTGCTTCTATCTTGACCCCTTTGAAATAACATAGTCATGTTTGCTGCTTTCAAATCCTCTAGAATCTCTCCCAAGTCTAGTGAACTTTAAAAAATGTCAGTTAAAGGTTCACTGGTTTTCTTGTTCACTTCCTTTAAAATTCATGGATAGCCGCCATCGAGACGGCTGCTCTGTCTACTTGAAGCACAGCGCCGTTAGCAGTTCTGCTTTTTATCTGTACCTTTCTCACTCTTTTTCTTACAATTTTATGAAATCTATTCTTGCTCAAAAAATATCTTATTTCTTATTTTTTCTGAACACAGATTTAAATAAGCATTTTTGCTTACCATGATGGAAATGATAGTGATATAACTTTGTTACTGGGGAGAATGTTTTAATATACTGAAATTAAAATATCAGCAAATGCAAGTAGTTTAAATAAGGATTATATAATTATTTTCTAAATGTTTTAAAATCATTTATTAAGTTATTTAAATAAATTTCCAATGGAAAGTTCCAAGGGAACTAAAAACCTATTATTTAGCTCCTTAGAAATTGTGTGCAAAGCCTTAATGCTTACCTTATGATGATTTTTTCCTTGAGATAAAGGAGTTCAGTAAAGCCATAGGTATGTAAATACGTATTTTCCCCTAAAAAGGAGACTATACATTAGAGTTCTATTATGCAAACATTTAGTCATGTTAGCTATGGCTAACAAAAAATTACACAAGTGAATACTATGTTGATATTTTAATAAATATATATGTATATATAGAGACAAAATAAGAGTAATTCTCTAACTAAAGATTTAATACACAGTGGCAGAATGCAAATTTATAGTTTTAGTGTAGGTGTGTTTAACTGTAGGTGCATATTCAGAAAGTGACTATCTAGGTCTTAATAAACCATTGACTTGGAATTTGAGAAATTTAATATTAGGAAGTCCAAACAAATATTTATTTCCAAAGATTATCAGAAATATTTACTTTTTCATAATATTTTATAGTAGTATATTAATGAAATATTATAGTCAAATCATATTATGAAATATTCCCAAACTTTTAAAACTGTTTAATCGGATAAGATAGGCCATATAGACAGGTCTGAGGTTTATTGAAATGTTCTTAGTGGTAAATCAAATAAATATTTCCCCTTTTCAGTTTTCCATGACAATTCACATTAAAAACTCCTCTATATTTCAGTGGAAATTGTTTTACTCTCTGTGTGTTTGTAGGTTCTATATAATTAAAAAGAAGGCCCATTTTTGTATTTGTAGTTCCTATTTGTTTTTTGTATTTCCAGGACTCATCTGCCTGGAAATAAGTTGCCAGCAGAAATGTCTACTGGGTACTGACAGATTAGATCCTTGAATTTTATAAAACACAATGTGACTCGTGTTGTCATGAAAAATCTTTTAGTCAACATAACTGCTTCATATTATATACAATGCAAGAAATTAATGTGAATTAAACCATGTTTGCATGGCATAATAAAGAATTCAACTTTTTTAAAATGTGAAATCTCACCGTTTATATATTTTTAATATGAAAAGAACAATATTCTCATATTTTTTCTTAACCTCCTGGAGATGTTTTCAAATTAAACTTTCCTTGTTTTTGAAGAAGGTGCAACAAAAATTTATCATGGCTAATGATTTAAGTTCTGAATGTAATAGATATTAAGGAGAAGGGACAGTAACACCAGACTGGAATTGGTAAAGGGGTAGAAGAAAAGAAGAGTGTTTAAGGGAAATGAAGGAAGAAAATGATGGCTTTCCCTAGTAAAAAAGTAGGTCAACAAGTCAAAAAAAAAAAAAGTTTTGAAAAAGTTTTGAGCTGCTGAAGGGCTAAACCCTAGTGATTAGTCTGGAGGGGAAGCCCAGGAAGGGAGAAGGCCTGGTGGGAGAGTGATTGAAGGCCCTGTTGGTGACAGTGGTAGCTCATGGAAAAGCACTTGGAGTCATTACCTACACAACCCCATCCACCTAGAGTGAACACCATTAATGGCTGTGCCCCAGGAATGGGGAAGAGTATCAAACATTCTGTTCATCACAGATGGAAGGAACAGAGCCCCTGTCAGTCACAGGGCTGCCCCGAAGAATTTAGCTTCAGGTTCTCTGGGCTGGGACAGAAAGGTGGAGAGCTGGGTGGAGCAGTGAGCTCGAGTGGGCTGTCTGCTAAGTGGCCCAACTGCTGAGTGGCCTGTCTCCAGGATGCTATGCAGGGCAGGCCAGAGTTGCTGCTGCAGCTCCTGTCATTTCTTGGCAATACCTACTCTTGGGGTGCTCTGAGGAGGGAGTTTGTAGTCACTGTCCCACACATGGCCACTCTCCCATCTTAGCTTGGGCAAGATACCTCCAGAAAAGATCTAACTAGATCTCTAAGGTACTAGACAAATCAGTCCTATACAGCTCTGTACTCTTGTTTTTCCTCTCCTAAATTTTAGCAACTTGCTGCACTAGTGAGTTTATTTTATCAGCATCAGGGACCTGCTTAGAGGTACTTAGCTCCCAGGAAATCCTCAACCATCTCTGGTCCTATTATTTGAAGGCCACAAATAGTGGCTAGGGAAATTTTTCCCTACCTCTTCTGTTAGATCTCTAAGTTCTAAGTGAAGTTAGGCAGGAGTCAGAGTCAAAAGAAGGATCAAAGATCCTCCATGGAAATAAAAAAGGAAAAAGAAAAAATATATCAACAATGCACTAGCATTTCCCAAGGAGGCTGCACTGCTTCCTGTTAGCACTCCCCAAGAACACTGGCCATGTCAGATGAATTGCCCCATGGACGAGCCTAACAGTTTCAAAGACCTGGTGGTGAATTACTTGTGGGACCATCAAACTTGAAAATAATCCACTCATAACCGAGACACAGAGAGATGCCCTGCAAGATTTTCAGGCCTTTTGTTCTTCATAATGGCATTATGCTTAATAAACTACCCTACTCATTATGCCGATTTGTCAAGAGCTCATTTGAGCCAGAAGGAGATGAGCTGCCAAAAGCCAGAGTACTGGTTTAAAGCAACAAGTCACAAGGGTAGAATCAAGACTTTAATTACCTACTGTTATAATGTAAGCAGGGCTTCCCCAGTGGCTCAGAGGTAAAGACTCTGCCTGAAATGTAGGAGCCACAGGAGATGCAGGTTCCATCCCTGGGTGGGCAAGATCCCCTGGAAGAGAGCATGGCAACCCATTCCAATATTCTTGCTTGAAGAATCCCATGAACAGAGGAGCCTGGAGGGCTACAGTCCATAGCATCATGAAGAGTCAAATAAGAATTAGCACATACGCACATAGTGTAAGTAAGAGACTCAACTAGGGAACGCATCAGCTTCCTCAGTTCCATTTTCTTATATAGAATATGTACTGTCAAGACTATATATAAAATACCTAAACAACAAGGACCTACATATACTGCAGGAAACTGTATTCAATATCCTATAATAACTTGTAATGAAAAAAAATTCTGAGAACAGTATATATATTGAAACCATATTGGAATGTATTGCCATGCCCTTCTCCAAGGGGTCTTCCCAACCCAAGGATTGAACCTGGATCTTCTGCGATGCAGGCAGATTCTTCACCGACTATGCCACCAGACACCTTTTGTAAATCAACCATATTTCAATTTTTCTAAAAAAGATTTTAAAAAAAGACAGGTGACTCAGCACAAAAGCCATCTCTCACCTCCAGAGGAGCCCAGAACAAAAGGCTTCTGAAGTTTTATGGACACAGCATTCAGGGGAAAGAAAAAAGGAAACAGCTAGGAATAGAATACTTCTAGGTACTGAGAGTGGGGAAAACATGTTTTCAAAATACCACCCCAACCCCTTGGCCCCCCATAAGGAGGCTTGAGCTGAGATGCCTAAGGAAGATCTTGGCTGACAACCTTAGATAAATAATCTAGGAACGTAGGTCCTTGAGGCAGTAATGCAACTGCATGAATATGGTGGCCAGAGAGGCCAGAGTCCTTGCCTGCAGCCCATCCAGAAACTGTAATGTGTGTACGGGGGTAGCTGGGAAGGGCAGCTTTCTCCAATGTGTCCTGCCGGGTAAATACATGGTAACCATTCATAGTCCGACCTGAAAAGTCACAAATGCATTTTTGGCCAAGAGCTAGCCTCCTCAAATGGTAGAAACAATATTTAAACATCTGTAGTCTGACTTCAACAAGCAATGAGAGGTGCTTGTGATGCCTTTATGGTACATACTGTTAGGGAGTGAAAAATGCTTGTAAGATTTTCTCTTGATTTTTGGTTCTTAGGAGTTTAACTAAGTTGTAGATAAAGTGGTTTTCTTCAAATTTAACCCATTTGAGTTTTGCTGAGATTCTTGAATTTATAAATTTATATCCTCCAGTGTACTTTCAAATATTTTTCTACCTCATTTTCTCTCATTTTTCTTTCTGGAATTTGAGTTACCCACATATGAGACCTTCTGCATTCCCCTCCAGACCCATGGAATTCTGTTCATTACTGTCTATTTTTTCTCTTATTCTATAATTTTCATTGATCTATTTTCAAGTCCACTGGCCCTTTTCTCTTTCAACTCCTTTCTGTCACTTAATTTACTCAGGGATTTCTTTTTTAATTTAATATATTGATTTTACAGTTTTATAATATCTGTTTTGTTCTTTCCAATATTTTCTTCTTCTCTGTCATTTCTTGTTCTTCTCTTGTCATTTTATCTATGTCAAGAGTAAATTCCTTTACCTTATTGCCCTTAGTTAAGATAGTTCCCTTCGAGTTCTTATTTTGTATTTTCAATAAAATATAAAATATATGTGTGGGGCCATTACAGGGTGAACTCTATTAGCCATCTTTTCCTTTGAGAACATTTTCATGCCTTTTATATGCTATATTCCTTTACAGACTATTGAAATATTTGTTTAACCAGGCAATTCACTTTATTAGACTCAAGTTGCAGACTCTCTCTTGCCTACTCTGGATGGTAGCTCAAATGTCAGTTCAGTATAATCTCACTTCAGTCTTTAAATTTATGGTTCATATGTTATCCTGAGATCTGGGTAGTGTTTGCATATACATTTTGGAGTTAGCTTTCTCTGGCTCTCTCCTTTCCAGGAAATCTTACTCCAAGCATGTCTAGAAACCTTGGTTACCTTGACTCCTACCCTTGATACTGTAAACCAGAATCCAGGTAGTCTGTGGACTGGGCAGAGTCACCGAAATCACAAACTCACCCCATGCTGTTTGCTTTCTCTCTGTGTCATCTCCCCTGTAAAGTCTGCTTATTTTGTCCACTCTCCTGAGCCCTTTATATATGACTCCAGGTACAGCCTGTGTTTGTGTGCCTCTTTTGATAAATTTTAACTTTTTATAATATATTTGTGTATGTTTTTTCATAGCAAATGATAAAATAGATTTTATTCATATATTTTATTCAGTCATGACATACCTAGCTTTTTCTTAATTTTATCAATATTTATAGGCTACTTAGTTTGTAGGTTTTTTCCAAGTTGTTTCAAATCTCAAAAAATTTTCTAATATATTCAGTTTAAAACTCCACATTTAATAGCCTTGCACAGTTCAAACCTGTTTTTCAAGGGTCAACTGTATTTGTAAGGTAAAGTTGAGAAAATCTGCTGAGGAGTTTGATTCTTGATGTGAAAGAAAGAAAAAAAAAAAGAACCTAATCAAGAATTTGAGAAAATACACATGTAGATTTGTTATTAAATGTTATAGGAGAATACAAGAAGCCCATTGGGATTCAGGTTTGACTCTGGATGTATCAATTTTGCATTGCCTATGTAGCATTTAGGGGCTTCCCAGGTAGTGCTAGTGGTAAAGACCCTGACTGCCAATGCAGCAGACACAAGAGACATAGGTTGGATCCCTGAATTGGGAAGATCCCCTGACAGAGGGCATGGCAACACACTCCAGTATTCTTGTCTGGAGGGCTATAGCCCATGTTGTCACAAAGAAAGNGTTATAGGAGAATACAAGAAGCCCATTGGGATTCAGGTTTGACACTGGATGTATCAATTTTGCATTGCCTATGTAGCATTTAGGGGCTTCCTAGGTAGTGCTAGTGGTAAAGACCCTGACTACCAATGCAGCAGACACAAGAGACATAGGTTGGATCCCTGGGTTGGGAAGATCCCCTAACAGAGGGCATGGCAACACACTCCAGTATTCTTGTCTGGAGGGCTATAGCCCATGTTGTCACAAAGAAANTAAAGAAACATATGTGATTAGAGGAGTATTATTAGTAAATTACTTTTCTACAATTAATAAAATTTTATCTTAGACGTTTATTTTAAACTTAATCTTAAAATAAAGCTGCATTTCTTTACATTTTGATGCTATATATTTGTTCATTCAGATGATTAAGACATTTTAAAATAAAATATGTTAATCAGCATTAAAAATTTCAATATAAACAGAAGTAAATTTATCTGGTGGGTACTATGGAAAAATAGTTGTGTACTAAAGGAAAATGAACTAATCTTTAAGTAGAAACCATGGTTCATTTCAGCCAACAATGACCATAATTTGTACATGTTTCAGATAGATCTCTTATTCTTCTAGAGAACACAAACTATGGATATTCATTAATTTTTATAATTTTTAAGTGTTGGGAAAAACTTAATTTTCTTCCAGTTTTTGTTCCAGAGTATGTATGCAAAAATATTTACCACATATATAAGTACACTATATCTTAAATCAAATATTATATAAATGAATATACAAAGATATATGAAAAAATAAATTTTAAAACACCTTTGTCTGTCCACTTAGTTAAGAATGAGATTATCAAACCACTGCAAACCTCCAATGGGCAATTGTTTCATTCATATTACATTCTTTTCCCAGTTCCTCCTATCAAGTAAATACTATTCTAAATTGTAAGATTATCATTCCCCTGAATTAAATGCAAGTCTAAATAAATTTCAATAAACTTTGAGGTATATTCTTAAGCTATATGAAAAATGTGAATAATAATGATAAAATGAAGATATGAGCATTCACAACAAAGCTTAAAAGAAATAATTCTGCTATCAAAATTTTGAAGTGCACATTGTATCCCTCCCTGATTCTTATAATACAGCATTTTGTGTTTTAATTTATTTATTTTACACTTTTCCTGTGTAAATATACATATATATGTATCCTAAATAGTATACTTTTTAGTTTTGAATTTTTAACTTATTATAAATTTTTAACTTACTATATACTCATCTGAAACTTTTTTCATTATTATGTTGATTATATTTGTCATCATTAATATCCATACTTGTATTTTAGTTATACTAATTATTCATAATATACATTGGGTAAATAAATATATATATCCAGAGGATAGTGAAAAAGTTGACTTAAAGCTCAACATTCAGAAAACTAAGATCATGACATCCAGTCCTAACACTTCATGGCAAATAGATGGAGAAACAGTATTAATAGTGGCTGNTCACTAATATCTATACTTGTATTTTAGTTATACTAATTATTCATAATATACATTGGGTAAATATATATATATATCCAGAGGATAGTGAAAAAGTTGACTTAAAGCTCAACATTCAGAAAACTAAGATCATGACATCCAGTCCTAACACTTCATGGCAAATAGATGGGGAAACAGTATTAATAGTGGCTGATTTTACTTTTGGGGCTCCAAAATCACTGCAGATGGTGACTGCAGCCATGAAATTAAAAGACACTCCTGGGAAGGAAAGTTATGTCCAACCTAGACAGCATATTCAAAACTAGAGACATTACTTTGCCAACAAACCTCCATCTAGTCAAGGCTATGGTTTTTCCAGTAGTCATGTATGGATATGAGAGTTGGACTATGAAGAAAGCTGAGCACCAAAGAATTGATGCTTTTGAACTGTGGTGTTGCAGAAGACTCTTGAGAGTGACTTGGACTGTGAGGAGATCCAACCAGTCCATCCTAAAGGAGATCAGTCCTGAGTGTTCATTGGGAGGACTGATGTTGAAGCTGAAATTCCAGTACTTTGGCCACCTGATGCAAAGAGTTGACTCATTTGAAAAGACCCTGATGCTGGGAAAGATCGAGGACAGGAGGAGAAGGGGACGGCAGAGGATGAGATGATTGGATGGCATCACTGACTCGATGGACATGAGTTGGGTGAACTCTGGGAGTTGGTGATAGACAAGTAGGCCTGGCATGCTGTAGTCCATGGGGGTTGCAAAGAGCCGGACATGATTGAGCAACTGAACTGAATGGATAGGCATTCAGTTTTTTCAGGTTTACTTATTATTTTGTTGTTGTTTATTCACCAAGTCATGTCTGACTCTTTGCAACCCCACATGTTGTAGCCCTCCCAGTTCCTCCATCCACGAAATTCTCCAGGGAAGAATACTGGAGTGGGTAGCCATTCTTTTCTCCAGGGGATCTTCTCAATCCAGGGATCAAACTCGGGTCTCTTACATTGCAGGTGAATTCTTTGCCATCTTAAGGCCCCCAGAGAAGCCTTGTTTATTATCATAATATTACTATTTACATTATTATTTATATCTCCAGAGACAAACAGGCAATTGTTCTCTAGGGTATGTGCTTGAATGTGGACTCACTGGATCTCACCTGTTACTTTGCCATTTACTCATATTTTTTCTAATTTACATGAAAAAAAATTATATTTCAAATGTTATAGTCTCCTTATATTGGTTCTGGTGGGGACTGATCTCTTACTTATACCTGAAAATGGTTGTTTTCCATTTTAAAATTAACTTTTATTGGAGATAACCTATAGAGAGTAACATTCATGATTATTAAGTGTACAATTTAATATACAAATGTCTATACTTGTATAACCATCACATAGATCTAAATATGAAGCACTAGTAGAGTTTTAGAAGCTTCCTTCTTGCTTTGAATATACTGTCAAAAGTTATCACCATTCTGATTCCTGTCAACAAATGTTAGGATTACCTTTTTTTGACCTTCACTTAAGTGGAAAAGTATAGAATACATTTTTTGATGTCCAGCTTCTTTGTTTAACATTTTGTCTATTATGATCATCATGTTATAATCTACTATACTAATTCATTATTATACTAGAACATGGGATTATGTTTTAGAAGTATATCTCATATTATTTATCCCTTCTATCACTGATGGATAATTGAAATACTTCCAGCTTTTTATCTCACCTCATAGCTCAGCTGGTGGTAAAGAATCTATCTTCTATTCAGGAGATCCTAATTTGATTCCTGGGTCAGGAAGATTCACTGGAGAAGAGACGGGCTACCTATTCCAGTATTCTTGGGCTTCCTTGGTGGTTCAGCTGGTAAAGAATCACCAGCAATGTGAAAGATCCAGGATTGATCCCTGGGTTGAGAAGATCCCCTGGAGAAGGGAACAGATACCAACTCCAGTATTCTGACCTGGAGAATTTGCAGAGTCAGACACTGAGTGACTTTCATGTCATTTCCAATCAAATTAAAAAAAAAAAGAAAATCAAGTTAGTATAAACATTATCAACCCATATGTTGTGCAGACACTAATTCCTCCTGTTGTTCCTCTTCAGTCACATAGTCATGTCCGACTCTTTGTGACCCCATGGATTGCAACATGCCAGGCTTCCCTATGTTTCACTACCTTCCAGATTTTGTTCAAACTCATGTCTATTAAGTCAGTGATGCCACGCAACCATCTCATCCTGTCATCCCCTTCTCCTTCTGCCCTGAATAATTCCCAGCATCAGGGTCTTTTCCAGTGAGTCAGATCATCCCATCAGTTGGCCAAAGTATTGGAGCTTCAGCTTCATCATCTGTCCTTCCAATGAATATTTAGGGTTGATTTCCCTTAGGAATGACTGATTTGATCTTGTAGTCCAAGAGACTCCCAAGAGTCTTCTCCAGCACCAGAGTTTGAAAGTATCAATTCTTCTGTGCTCAGTCTTCATTATGGTCCACCTCTCAGAGAAGGCAATGGCACCCCACTCCAGTACTCTTGCCTGGAAAATCCCATGGACAGAGGAGCCTGGTAGGCTGCAGCCCATGGGGTCACTGAGTCAGACTCGACTGAGCGACTTCACTTTTACTTTTCACTTTCATGCATTGTAGAAGGAAATGGCAGCCCACTCCAGTGTTCTTGCCTAGAGAATTCCAGGGACGGAGGAGCCTGGTGGGAGGCCGTCTATGGGGTCGCACAGAGTTGGACACGACTAGAGCGGCTTAGCAGCAGCAGCAGCTTTTGGACATATAGTAAATGATATACTACTTAGTGAGCCTTTGGGTATGTGAATTTCAGTTTTAGTAGATTCTGCCAAATTGATTTTTTTACCACGTTGGTAGAAATTTGTAATGCTCTAGTTATATATGAGACTTCCAGGTGTTCTGATAACTTTCAGTGCATAGCTTCTAATTATCTTTTTCTGTTGGATCTGTAGTTTTGTCTCAGTGTGGTTTTATATTTTCATTTTCTCATTTCTCCATTCTCCATATATTAACATTTCTCCATGTTGCTAAATAATTGGGCTACATTCCAGGTGATTATTGACTATTTGGATATCCTCTATTCTGAAGTGATTGTTCAAAGTTCTGCTTAATTTTTAAATGATTGGGTTATCTATGTTTTACTTATTGATTTGTAGGAATTCATTATATAGTCCTTTCACATTCCTATGTATACACTTTTTCCTCTTCTTTCTACTAAACAGAAGATTTTAAAAGATCGATGATGTCCAAATTGTCCATACCTTTTTTGATGGTTAGGCTTTTGTGTCACATTTAAGAAATTACTTCCCCAATCTGATATACAGAAAATATTTTCTATAGTAGGTTCTAGAAAATTTATTCTTTCACCATTTGCATTTAGGTCTCAATAAATTTGGAATTAATTTTATCCAAAACAAAAAGAATGTGTCAAAGTTTATTTTTTCTTTATGGAAATTCAATTGACTATTAAAAAGGCCATTCTTTACCCACTTAAGGCATATTTCCAACAATTTTATTGTTGCTTTGTGTGGAATTTTGTTAATTTTTTTAATTATAGTATGAATTCATGCTTTCTGGTATACCAGATCTTGGAATTCTTCAATGTCTTTTATAATGGTCTCTTCTCTTAGATATTACTTTATTCTTGCCACTGCCAGTTTTCTGTGGGCATAAACAACCTTCAGTTCAGTTCAGTTCAGTTCAGTCGCTCAGTCGTGTCTGACTCTTTGCTACCCCATGAATCGCAGCACACCAGGCCCCCCTGTCCATCACCAACTCCCAGAGTTCACTCAGACTCACATCCATTAAAAGACTAAATAAAACTTTGTTCTTGTGGCTTATGCTCTCCTCTGTCACCTCCCCAACACTCCCTCAACACAAGATGTACAAATTCCATCTTCAAACCAATTTGAAGATGATATTATTTTTCTTGTATACATTCTCAAATCAGGCTTCTTTCCTTCTGACCATCAAACAGAACAAAAGAAAAATTTACGTAATTTCCCTCTAAAGTTTGGTTTTGATTTGTTTTGTTCTTCTTAATCACATATTGAGGAGGACATTTTCTGTAGTCAAAGCTTTATGTAGGATTATTTTTCTGACCTATGAGCAGTAAAACCAGTATCTAGCTTATTGACAGAAGCCACAGGTCATTGCCAGCCTCTGGATACACTTTTCCTTTTGTCTTAGTCATTTTCAGTTTCCTTGTTGTTTTTAGTCTCAAAGATTTTTCTTCCATCCCCTACCCCCCATGCCCATACCAGGTCAACGGTGAACTTAAAACATGCTAAATATTTAAAGTTTTTTAATTACAAACATATTTTAATTGTCATATGTGCTTCTTTACTGATATATTAACTAACTGCAGCAGGCATCATGACCAATTTTGAAGCAGCAGACATCAGCAGAACCTTATTGTCTGCAACGATTTTAGTATGATACAAAAATATCTGTGATTTATATTGGCAATAGTGTCAGAGACAATGCCATCATACTGTAGTATCTTTATGTCTATTTCATAATGAAAAGAACTGGTAAATTTCAGTTAGAGATACATTAGGAGAACAAGGATGATTTTTTCCCACCCAGATTCATAGAACCCAGGAGAAGAACTGCTGCCCTAAAGTAAAAAGAAATAAGAAATCTTATAAAACATGTCATTTTAATACATTATTTACTCGTTCTTTCTCGGTCTCTGTCCCTCCCTCAAAACAATTTTTTAAAATTAATGATATCTAAATTATCCATACTTTGGTTGGACTTTTTGATGTAGTATTTGAGAAATTATTTCTTTCAGTATGGTTATTTCAGATATCTTATCTGCTATATAAATCAAAACTATGACAAGCTTGATGAGACAATACTAATAAGAGCACAGAAGAAACAAACAAAACATGTCTTTGGACCATATTTTCCTTTTGTTTGGTAAATGACATAGTCATATTGGAAAAAGTTTATGTTTCTGGGAATGAAAACTTTAAAACAATTCTAAGTACCCTCTTCATTATCAGATCAATCACTAAAACTGTAGCTTTTATATTTAAACAAAATTTTCTGAGTTTTGATGAAATCATGTTTTACATATATACAATCACAAAATGTAAGACCTGAATATGAACTGTATAAAATTTACCTAAGTACTAATATTTTAAAATATTGACACATATTTCCTGTTAAATATATTGATGTATAATCAATAATACATCAGCATAAAGAGATAGCTTTATATTTGTTGCTGTTTTCAAATTTTAGTAACAGAAACATTAAAGCCAGTTTTTTTTNTGAGTTATGCTATGTCAATGGGTTTGGAGTGACTTTGGGCAGCCTGTATATTGAAGCTCAGGGCTGTGTTCCTGTGTTGCTGGAGAATTTGCATGGTATGTCTTGCTCTGGAACTTGTTGGCCCTTGGGTGGTGCTTGGTTTCAGTGTAGGTATGGATGCATTTGATGAACTCCTGTCGATTAATGTTCCCTGGAGTCAGAAGTTCTCTGGTGTTCTCAGGATTTGGACTTAAGCCTCTTGCTTCTGGTTTTCAGTCTTATATTTAGAGTAGCCTCAAGACTTCTCCATCTATACAGCACCGTTGATGAAACATCTAGGTTAAAGATGAAAAGTTTCTCCACATTAAGGGACACCCAGAGAAGTTCACAGAATTACATGGAGAAGAGAAGAGGGAGGAGGGAGTCAGAGGTGATCCAAATGAGATGAGGTGGAATCAAAAGAAGAGAAAGAAAGCTAGCCAGTAATTACTTCCTTATGTGTGCTCCACAGTCTGGACTGCTCAGAGATGTTCATGGAGTTATACAGAGAAGAGAAGAGGGAGGAAGGAGACAGAGGTGGCCAGGAGGATAAAAGTGGGGAATCAAAATGAGAGAGACAGATCCAGCCAGTAATCAGTTACCTAAGTGTTCTCCACTGTCTGGAACACAGAAAGAGATTCACAGAGTTGGGTAGAGAAAAGAAGGGGGAGGGAGGAGATAGAGGTGACCTGGTGAAGAAAAAGGTGAGTCCAAAGGGAGAAAGAGCAGTCAAGCCAGTAACCTTGCTCCCAAGTAAAAATGGGTACTGAAGATTGGGTTCTTAAAGGTACAAAATTGGAACAAATACCAAAAAACAAAGATTAAATATCTAGACAAGAGGTTGGATTTTTAAAAATACAATATTAAAGAACAGAAAAAAGAAAAAAAAGTCACAAAAAGTATAAAAAATATATATGTGTGAAGTTTGCTTTAAAAAGTAGAGTTTCTTTTTTTTTTTTTTTGCAAAGTAATAATAGGCTATAAAAATGAAAATTAAAGGAGTAATAGAAGACTTAAAAATTTTTTTAAATATATAGTAAAAATATTTCTAGGACTTTCTCTGGTGTTGTTGTTGTTGTGGGCAGTGTTGGGTCAGTTCATTTTCAGCTAGTTCCTTGGTCCGGCTTATAGTTCTCAAGATCTATAGGCCCCTTCCTATGTAGTTGATACTAACTACAGGATTTTAATCTATTGCACTTGTCACTTCCAAGACAGTTCTGTCTGTTTTAGCTTCTTCGGTTTGCTGATCTCTTCAGTGTCTGATTTCCACCCTGACAAAAGGGGGTGGTGGTAGACACCTTTTTTAGGCTCACTTGTTCAGTCGTGCTGTGGGGAGGGAGGGATGCTCCAAACAAATAACACTGGTGTGTGCTCGCAGGGTCTGAGCCACACTGGGCTGGTCCCTGCTCATGGTGTGTGTGCCCTCCTTGCCCACACTGCTCAGGCTCTAGGTTGCTACACCGGGAACCGTCCAAGGCTGGCCCTGGGCTGCATGCATCTCCCAGGTCTAAGCTGTTCAGGTTCAGAAACTCAGGTAGTCCTCAGAGGCACAGACTCAGTTGGGCCTGCATTTTGTGCCCTTCCCAGGTCCGAGCAGCTCAGGTGATGAGGTGTTCGGCGAGTGCGATCGCTGTGACTTATCGCCTCTCCCATCCCTGCTGCTCGGTTTTCTGGGTGTCCAACTGGCGCACCTTCTCAGGTGGATGTTGACCATCCAGAAACCCAAGAAGTCTTAGTTAGCAAAGAAGCCTGCTTGCAGTTTGGTAGATAATGCCTCTCTGGGGCTGTGATTGCCCTCTTCCAGCTCTGGCTGCCTGTCATCAGAGGTGGATGGTCTGTATCATCGGTGGGAGATGGTCTGCAGCCGGCTCTCTCTATTCAGTCCTTTGTTCTGTGAGTGGACCTGACGGTGTCTTAGATTAGGGCTTTTCCCGCGGTAGCTATCCCACAGTCTGGTTTGTTAGCCCAAGTTAGTTCCCTCAGATTGCCCTCTGGGCATTCAGGCCTGGTCCTTACTCTAAGCAATGCAACCCACGCCTCCCTGCCCAACCCCCGCTTGCTAGTGGCGGATGCAGGCATCTGCGCTGCTTCTCTGCTGGGGGAGTTACCATTGGGCACATAATCTGTGGGTTTTAATTTTTTTTTTTTCTCCCTGTTATGTTGCCCTCTGAGGTTCCAAGGCTCACCACAGACTCGGCAGTGAGAATGTTTCCTAGTGTTTGGAAACCTCTCTTTTTAAGACTCGCTTCCTGGGATGGAGCTCCATCCCTATCTCTTTTGTCTCTCTTTTTTTTCTTTTATATTTTTTCCTACCTCCTTTCAAAGACAATGGGTTGCTTTTATGGGTGCCTGATGACCTCTGCTGGCATTCTGAAGTTGTTTTGTGGAATTTACTCAGCGTTTAAATGTTAATTTGATGAATTTTGGGGGGAGAAAGTGGTCTCCCCATCCTATTCCTCTGCCATCTTAGTTTGTTTTGTATTATTTAAAAACTATCTCCTATTTCTTGCTGATACCAATAAGTGTGGGTATGATCACAGATGGGCTTCCCAGGTGGTGCTAGTTGTAAAGAACTTGCCTGCCAATGCAGGAGACATAAGAGACTTGGGTTTGATCCTTGGGTTGGGAAGATCCCCTGGAAGAAGGCTCGACAACTCATTCCAGTATTCTTGCCTGGAGAATCCCTAGGACAGAGGAGCCTGGCAGGTTACAGTCCATAGGGTTGCAAAGAGTCAGACACGACTGAAGTGCCTTAGCATGCATCATGATCACAGACTATTTTATTACTAAAGAAGGAAAAAAATAGAAATTTTATGAGCTTTAGTTTTTCTAATATTTGCATATAACTTAAATGAGCATAAAGTGATTGACAATATCTTGTTACTCGATTTGAAACTGAAGCTTATCATAGTGAAAAAGTACAAAATGACATCAAATGATTTATCTTTATTTTTAAATCAAAGGCTTTGTAATTCTATTCTAATATTTAATAAAAGATTATTCTGGCATCTTTGGGAAAAGTGATAGAACTATTTAATGATTATAAAAAGTACAGTTAAATTATTCTAAATAAAAGTTAATCTAATCATAAATATTTTCTCATTCTTTTTAAAACTATTATTTATGGAAGAATCAAAAACTTTAGATTCTCATAGTATTATTAGATTAATATTATATAAATATTAGATAATCTAACATTTTTAGGTTAGTATATGTCAAAACATCTAGCAACAGATTTTCTATGTACTAACAAGGTGAGAATTTTTTAGTATAGGATATTTGGAAACAAATGGAATTTGTGTTTATTTGCACTGACTGTGCATTACAGAATTGGTATCATTTGTTGAAATTTATTTTCCATGCATTCAGAAATCCTGTGCTGTTCAAAGACAGCAACTTACAGGTATAGTATAGAAAATTAAGTGCGAAGCATATAAGGCCTGAATTTTCCAATGATTTTCAAAAGCTATGCCTATACACAAGTCAAATAAAATGTTTAAAAAATAGACAAAAATGGGAAAATTGCTTCATTCATTGATTGAATTGCCATAAAATCATCTAATTCCATTGATTTTTCTATTCTCTTGAACAGACTACCTATTGGGATTTTCTATTTATTCTAGGCTAGACCTGATGACCAGGAGCTTTCAGAGAGATTACAGCTGATAAGACCTTGAAGAGTGGCTCTTCAGGGGTCCAGACTGAACTTGTGTCTCAATTTTTTACCTGGTCTAAGAGCCTGAAGAAGTCTTCTGCTGTCATTGCAGCAGCAATTGCCGCAACAGCATTAGTGGAATTGCCCCAGTGGGTAGTAATGCATCAGCCAACCATTACTAGAGAAACAGGAATGAAGGAACCTAAGGATGCAAGTGAAATGGTAGTAGTAGTTATTCAGTTTCAAATCAGGGACAAAATATTGTAGCCACCCTTTGGTTTAGAACTGTCCATTTGTCAGTTTCAACCCTGTATTCATTTATTATTAACCAAAGATTTGTTTATAAAATAAATAACATAAAATTCTATTTGTCTAGCAACTTTACTACATGTTTTCCCATTCATGACATGTAATACTCATATTCAGAAATAGGTGATTTAAGTGGAATCAGAAAATGCGAATGTTTTTCAACGCTAAGTTATATTTTGCTTTTGGGTTTTCTAAGCAATGCCAATAATGTGTATTTATGTATTTGCTTTAAAATTAAGTCACATCTAGATAACTTGGTTTGTTTTAACTTCTTAAGAAATCCTTTAAGTACTAGTCAAGCAAAAATAGCCATATCCTTAAATCTTTACTGACTTTCAATATTCATATGATTAACCTACAATGCACTTCTTTGGGTGAATTTTTTAAGCTTTACTTATAAAGTCTTGTCTGCACACTTGAAATTTGAGATACAAACAAAGTTCAGTTTTTAGAAGAAAAAGAAACATTTGAATATATATGCATTAAGAGAACTTGTGGCTTCAAATAAAATCTAAGTATTCTAATTACTGTAAGCAAAGTCAGTAAACATCCTGAAACCATCTTTATTGAATTGTAATGTTTTATGAAGAATTTTATATCCCATGTGTTGTATTGTCATATTCTTCTGATATCAATTTGGATGCAATGCAGGAAATATTTCATGAATTTAGACTGTGTCACAGGATACTACCTGGATGATATCTCATAAAACTCTCAATGCCAGAAGGGTAAATCAGTTACATTTTATTATATGTTTACTAGGGATATCAAAATGTATTGCATAATTCATATTCTTTGCCCAATAGATTTTAACACTTTGTTGTATACAATTCAGCAATGCACCATATAATATTCATGAATTGCTCCCTGATTGATTTAGTAAGTGTACAATTTATAACTAGGCACTTAGAAAATATTTTTCAGTATATGTAACTGTTTCAAACATTCCACAAACTCTAGTAGACGTTTTAATATTTGTGTCATACTGAAATGAATTAAGAATCATTCATAGTTTAAAATGGCAGTTCAGATCATTTATTCAATGATAGTCAAGAACATATGGTCAGAGATAATTGTTTTCGTGTTGTCTAAAAAAAAATTTTAAATATCTAATTATATTACAATGGAAAGAGATGATCAAATCAAACTGTATTAACAATAAATATAAAAAGTCAAGAACTATTAATACAATAAGTCCCCAAACTACTGAATTAAGCATGAAAGTGAGACTGTTACTCTCTCAGTCCTGTCTAACTCTTTGCAACTCCATGGAATGTAACCTGC
>SJYA01002364.1:880314-908754 GCA_006410615.1 Neotragus moschatus | reverse complement strand
GGTTCCAAGGCTCACCACAGACTCGGCAGTGAGAATGTTTCCTAGTGTTTGGAAACCTCTCTTTTTAAGACTCGCTTCCTGGGATGGAGCTCCATCCCTATCTCTTTTGTCTCTCTTTTTTTTCTTTTATATTTTTTCCTACCTCCTTTCAAAGACAATGGGTTGCTTTTATGGGTGCCTGATGACCTCTGCTGGCATTCTGAAGTTGTTTTGTGGAATTTACTCAGCGTTTAAATGTTAATTTGATGAATTTTGGGGGGAGAAAGTGGTCTCCCCATCCTATTCCTCTGCCATCTTAGTTTGTTTTGTATTATTTAAAAACTATCTCCTATTTCTTGCTGATACCAATAAGTGTGGGTATGATCACAGATGGGCTTCCCAGGTGGTGCTAGTTGTAAAGAACTTGCCTGCCAATGCAGGAGACATAAGAGACTTGGGTTTGATCCTTGGGTTGGGAAGATCCCCTGGAAGAAGGCTCGACAACTCATTCCAGTATTCTTGCCTGGAGAATCCCTAGGACAGAGGAGCCTGGCAGGTTACAGTCCATAGGGTTGCAAAGAGTCAGACACGACTGAAGTGCCTTAGCATGCATCATGATCACAGACTATTTTATTACTAAAGAAGGAAAAAAATAGAAATTTTATGAGCTTTAGTTTTTCTAATATTTGCGTATAACTTAAATGAGCATAAAGTGATTGACAATATCTTGTTACTCGATTTGAAACTGAAGCTTATCATAGTGAAAAAGTACAAAATGACATCAAATGATTTATCTTTATTTTTAAATCAAAGGCTTTGTAATTCTATTCTAATATTTAATAAAAGATTATTCTGGCATCTTTGGGAAAAGTGATAGAACTATTTAATGATTATAAAAAGTACAGTTAAATTATTCTAAATAAAAGTTAATCTAATCATAAATATTTTCTCATTCTTTTTAAAACTATTATTTATGGAAGAATCAAAAACTTTAGATTCTCATAGTATTATTAGATTAATATTATATAAATATTAGATAATCTAACATTTTTAGGTTAGTATATGTCAAAACATCTAGCAACAGATTTTCTATGTACTAACAAGGTGAGAATTTTTTAGTATAGGATATTTGGAAACAAATGGAATTTGTGTTTATTTGCACTGACTGTGCATTACAGAATTGGTATCATTTGTTGAAATTTATTTTCCATGCATTCAGAAATCCTGTGCTGTTCAAAGACAGCAACTTACAGGTATAGTATAGAAAATTAAGTGCGAAGCATATAAGGCCTGAATTTTCCAATGATTTTCAAAAGCTATGCCTATACACAAGTCAAATAAAATGTTTAAAAAATAGACAAAAATGGGAAAATTGCTTCATTCATTGATTGAATTGCCATAAAATCATCTAATTCCATTGATTTTTCTATTCTCTTGAACAGACTACCTATTGGGATTTTCTATTTATTCTAGGCTAGACCTGATGACCAGGAGCTTTCAGAGAGATTACAGCTGATAAGACCTTGAAGAGTGGCTCTTCAGGGGTCCAGACTGAACTTGTGTCTCAATTTTTTACCTGGTCTAAGAGCCTGAAGAAGTCTTCTGCTGTCATTGCAGCAGCAATTGCCGCAACAGCATTAGTGGAATTGCCCCAGTGGGTAGTAATGCATCAGCCAACCATTACTAGAGAAACAGGAATGAAGGAACCTAAGGATGCAAGTGAAATGGTAGTAGTAGTTATTCAGTTTCAAATCAGGGACAAAATATTGTAGCCACCCTTTGGTTTAGAACTGTCCATTTGTCAGTTTCAACCCTGTATTCATTTATTATTAACCAAAGATTTGTTTATAAAATAAATAACATAAAATTCTATTTGTCTAGCAACTTTACTACATGTTTTCCCATTCATGACATGTAATACTCATATTCAGAAATAGGTGATTTAAGTGGAATCAGAAAATGCGAATGTTTTTCAACGCTAAGTTATATTTTGCTTTTGGGTTTTCTAAGCAATGCCAATAATGTGTATTTATGTATTTGCTTTAAAATTAAATCACATCTAGATAACTTGGTTTGTTTTAACTTCTTAAGAAATCCTTTAAGTACTAGTCAAGCAAAAATAGCCATATCCTTAAATCTTTACTGACTTTCAATATTCATATGATTAACCTACAATGCACAACTTCTTTGGGTGAATTTTTTAAGCTTTACTTATAAAGTCTTGTCTGCACACTTGAAATTTGAGATACAAACAAAGTTCAGTTTTTAGAAGAAAAAGAAACATTTGAATATATATGCATTAAGAGAACTTGTGGCTTCAAATAAAATCTAAATATTCTAATTACTGTAAGCAAAGTCAGTAAACATCCTGAAACCATCTTTATTGAATTGTAATGTTTTATGAAGAATTTTATATCCCATGTGTTGTATTGTCATATTCTTCTGATATCAATTTGGATGCAATGCAGGAAATATTTCATGAATTTAGACTGTGTCACAGGATACTACCTGGATGATATCTCATAAAACTCTCAATGCCAGAAGGGTAAATCAGTTACATTTTATTATATGTTTACTAGGGATATCAAAATGTATTGCATAATTCATATTCTTTGCCCAATAGATTTTAACACTTTGTTGTATACAATTCAGCAATGCACCATATAATATTCATGAATTGCTCCCTGATTGATTTAGTAAGTGTACAATTTATAACTAGGCACTTAGAAAATATTTTTCAGTATATGTAACTGTTTCAAACATTCCACAAACTCTAGTAGACGTTTTAATATTTGTGTCATACTGAAATGAATTAAGAATCATTCATAGTTTAAAATGGCAGTTCAGATCATTTATTCAATGATAGTCAAGAACATATGGTCAGAGATAATTGTTTTCGTGTTGTCTAAAAAAAAATTTTAAATATCTAATTATATTACAATGGAAAGAGATGATCAAATCAAACTGTATTAACAATAAATATAAAAAGTCAAGAACTATTAATACAATAAGTCCCCAAACTACTGAATTAAGCATGAAAGTGAGACTGTTACTCTCTCAGTCCTGTCTAACTCTTTGCAACTCCATGGAATGTAACCTGCGAGGCTCTTCTGTCCATGGAATTCTCCAGGCAAGAATACTGGCATGAGTAGCCATTCCTTCTCCAGGGAATCTNTAAATATAAAAAGTCATGAACTATTAACACAATAAGTCCCCAAACTACTGAATTAAGCATGAAAGTGAGACTGTTACTCTCTCAGTCCTGTCTAACTCTTTGCAACTCCATGGAATGTAACCTGCGAGGCTCTTCTGTCCATGGAATTCTCCAGGCAAGAATACTGGCATGAGTAGCCATTCCTTCTCCAGGGAATCTTCCCAACCCAGGAATCAAATCTGTGTCTCCTGCACTTCAGGCAGATTCTTCATCATCTGACCACCAGGGAAGCCCATAAAACACTAAAAACATCTTCCAAATTCACGTATGTCACAATTTTGCACTTTGGTTTTTATTTAATATCTCATGCTACTATTTCTCTGTAAAATATACAGATGTTATAAATAGGGAGTAATGAAGTGGCCTATGATAGTTTGGCTTGACAGAAATTTTTGCCATAATTTTGCAGCCAAACGAATTACAATTTTTTTTTTATCTAAAGCACTTTTTCACCTCAGATTTACAAATAAAGCTGTCAGAACTGAGTTTGTTTATATGAAAAAGAAATAGTCTTAAAGTAGCTTAAATAAAAGGCAAACTTTACTGGCAAATAGAAAGGGATTTTTGAAACTAAAGATCTATGTATCAAAGGGCAGCAAAATGGGAATATTTGATGCACTTTAAGTGTCTTTATGTTGCAATGCCAAAAAACAACATCCCCTATGTCTTTTAACTGAAAATCCAGGAAGACAATTCAAATTTATCATATGGAAATAGAGTATACTCAAAAAAGATGTTCTGGCTTTTGATAATCTACCAGATCTAAAAATAATCTTCTGTTTCTGTCTCACTTACAGCTATTATATTTTGTGGATATATATATATATATATACATTTCTAAAGGAAAGCATCAGGCATTGTTAATTTAGAACCAGAATCCATAATCTGGTGAGCACATCACTGCTTGTCTTATATAATGATGAGATTTATTTCTTTATGGAAATTTGTAGATAACTTATTAGTAACCAGAAACATTTGAAAAATGTGGCAGATCACAAACAAATAAGATGCTGTGTTTTTCATAATAAGATACATATTTATGTAATAAGATTGCTTCATGTCATAAGATATATATTATCTTATATGATGTGGTAATTTACAATAACTTTTTATGATCAATCTCGAGGGAATTAAATTTTACATTTATTGTGGACTAAAATATGGCCTGAGTATAAATCATTTACTTGTCAAGGCTCAAAAGAATAACCACTAGTCTAAACTACTAGTATATATAACTACTAATAAAAATATTAGTGTAATATGACTTCCATCATTATTAGTGTAATAGATTATACCTAGAGATTTCTTTACATTAGCTCAAATTACTAATAGCAAAATAGATTTTAGAGAGAAACACTGTTAATTTGTAGGTAAGGATGTAAAGGTAGATGTTTCATAAGAACACTTTATTGTAACAAGAAACATGTTTTAGAATTGAAGGACTGATGCTGAAGCTGAAGCTCTAATACTTTGGCCACCTGATGCAAAGAACTGACTCATTGGAAAAGACTCTGATGCTGGAAAAGATTGAAAGCAGGAGGATAAGTTGATGACTGAGGATGAGATGGTTGATGGCATCACCAACTCAATGAACATGAGTTTGAGCAAGCTCTGGGAGTTAGTGTTGGACAGGGAAGCCTGGCATGCTGCAATCCATGGGGTGGCAAAGAGTCAGATACGACTGAGCAACTGAACTGAACTGAACTGAATTGTTATAGAATTAATAGTATGAAGGCCAGAACTAGACAATACATTTTATGTTAGCTGCCGTCAATTGATCTTGATAATTTTTAAGACCAAAAAGCCAGATCGAATGCAAAAAAAAATTTTCATTCAAAGTGTCATTTAACACTCAGTATTCATTTAAATACATTTTCTATTACTCCACAGAATTTCATATGAAGAATCTGAAAGACAGAGTAATAAATGATTTGCCCATTGTCACATGACTGAAAGTTGTAGAGACGACATCTAAATTCAAGCCTTCCAGCTACAAATCATTACTCTTTGTGTAAAACAATATGAGTCAATATTTAAAAAAAAAAAATGCCTATTTTGTCTTTTGGGAAAGAAACCTGGTTAACAATCCTTGTAATATCATGAAGATTAAACATAAAAACCAGTAATAAAGTAGTCACTGATGTTCACAGACTTCATCCTCACCAAATTCTGGACAGTTCTTATTTATTCATTGTTGAAAAGAAAGGAAGTATGTTTAATAAAGGGCTGGATCTTCCTAGGTGGCACAGTGGTAAAGAATCTATCTGCCAATTCAGGGCACACAAGAGATGCTGGTTCAATCCCTGGATCAGCAAGGTCCCCTGGAGTAGCAAATGGCAATCCACTTCAGTATTCTTGCCTGGAAAATTCCATGGACAGAGGAGCCTGGCAAGCTACAGTNGTCTTCCTAGGTGGCACAGTGGTAAAGAATCTACCTGCCAATGCAGGGCACACAAGAGATGCTGGTTCAATCCCTGGATCAGCAAGGTCCCCTGGAGTAGCAAATGGCAATCCACTTCAGTATTCTTGCCTGGAAAATTCCATGGACAGAGGAGCCTGGCAAGCTACAGTCCAGGGAAGCACAGAGTCAGACACAACTGAGCATGCATGTTCACATTTGGAAAGATATTTTTAAGTGTCAACAATTTTGGTTGCCTATGAAGTACTTTACATAGAGTAGCTGTTAATGTTAAATATAGTTACTAGTTTTTTCTATTTTCCACATAAGCATATGAGTCACATGGAGTTACTTGCACATAAGAAATGAAAGAATCATGATTCAAAGCCAAGCTTGCTATACACCAAAATCAGGACTTTTGTTAGTATTTACATTATTTATAACTACTCATTTTATTATATTACTTTACTTACTGTAACATCAATCTTTGGTGGCTTGAAAGTAATTATTTACATGAAGAAATTTAGATTATGTCTTCACTTTAGAATCTGGTTGCTCTTGAATTTTTCTTCTAGTGTTTTTATGTAGGCATTAATATATAAATGCAAATTATAGTATTATATACTAACAGTGGTTTGAACATGGGATCAAGCAGGAAATGAGCACAAATCTAGAATTACCCATACTCAGATACAAATTAAAGAGAATTCCCAGTCCCAGATTCATTGGCCCCTGTCTGCATACTACTTACCCTTGTTGTTGGTCAGTCACTAAGTCATGTCTGACTCTTTACATCCCCAAGAACTGCAGCACACCAGGCTTCTCTGTCCTTCATTATCTCTCAGAGTTTGCTCAAACTCATGTCCATTGAGTCAGTAATATCATCCAACTGTCTCATCCTCTGTCAGCCCCTTCTCTTCTTGCCCTCAATCTTTCCCAGCATCAGTGTCTTTTCCAGTGAGTCACCTCTTCACAGCAGGTGGCAAAAGTATTGGAGCTTCAGCTTTCAGCATTAGTCTTTCCAATGAATATTCAGGATGGATTTCCTTTAGGATTGACTGGTTTGATCTTCTTGCAGTCCAAGGGACTCTCAAGAATCTTCTCCAGCATCACCACAATTTGAAAGCATCAGTTCTTTGGTGCTCTGTCTTCTTGATGGTGCCTCTCACATCCATACATGACTACTGGAAAAACCATAGCTTTGGCTAGACATAGCTTTGTGGGCAAGGTGATGTATCTGCTCTTTAATACACTGTCTAACTGCTTACCCTACTCTATGCAAAATAAGTTACATCTGATTTGTTATTCCCTCCCCTAAATCTGCCTCTAGAATTTGAAGTGTACTTTAGAATACTAAATGATTGTCAAGCTTTTCTGTATTTTAAACAGCCATTTCTAAGTTACTTCTCTGATTACTTGAAAAAAAAGTATTTCACTGCATTGAGATTGTCAGTTTAAAAACTATTTCTGTAGAGTCAAGTGGCTATTTACTTGAGTTCAACAAAGAGTCATCTACTGATCCCTGTGTGTAAACTAGCACACCATAATGAATGTGTTATTGTTCCTCTAACATTTATTACAGGTAACCCTCAAACTTATGATGTTGGATCTGTGTTTTAACTATGTTAAGAAACACAAAGATATCGATCACTGAGTACACCAATGTGATGACATTTGTAAATTGAACAATGCACAACTTGACAAAGAAATCCTCCTGTTATTGTAGAAGTCAAGAGGTTCAACAGCTACTCTTGTAGGTAGGTGTGACAAGTACATTGTTCTTTAAGGATAGACCTATGCTTTTTAATCCTTTCAAGTATGTGAAGTGCTGAAGTCTATTGCTGAATAAATATGTGTATATGAATATAAAATTTAATACAAATTCAGCTTGAGTGAGTCCCAGATTGTGTTCTACTGCTTCTATCAACAATGTCTGTATTTGAAAACCTCTCTGCTCTAACTCACTTAACTGTTCATATTTTATCAATAGATATTTAGAATCTTCAAATAATTGATTTCTTTATATGGCTGTGACTGTATAACTAGGAAGATGATTTTTGAATAANTGTGTTCTACTGCTTCTATCAACAATGTCTGTATTTGAAAACCTCTCTGCTCTAACTCACTTAACTGTTCATATTTTATCAATAGATATTTAGAATCTTCAAATAATTGATTTCTTTATATGGCTGTGACTGTATAACTAGGAAGATGATTTTTGAATAATTCTTGTCATTAACTCCTCTAACCCTAAAATTTAGTTTCTACTAGCTTAGTGGAAGGAATGGGTGAATGAAAAAATAGCCAATCAGTGGTTTGATAAGTGAATAAAAGAATGAGATGTTGGTACCACTGATATATACTGAACATTCTTCATGAAGCCTATTTCTACATAGCTCTCATTAATACAGTGATAAAATTTATGACTGCTGACTTAAAATACTTGCCTTAAAATAAATAGCAAATTGTGTGTTCATATATATATATACGAAGTTTACTAAACTAAAGGAATATGATAATTTTTCTATAATTTTTTATTGATAATTAGAAATATTTTCAAGGATCCCTTCAATATAGTATGTTCTTTTTCCTTACAAAATGGCTAAAAGCATTTAGACTTTGACTATAAAAATCTTAGATAACAACTAGCTATGTATCTAGTATTTTCAGTAATGTATGTTGTTAAATCATTTTTCCTCCAGAATCAGATTTGCCTTTAATTCCTTTCTAAATTAAATTTAAGGGGAAAATGACTATTACCATAATAATCTTATTTTTTCAAGGAAATTATTTGACTTTAATAATGTTTTAAATAATAAAATATTTTCAAAGATTTAAAATTAAGTATCAATTTTGTATTGGCAAAACTGATAGTTTAGTTGAAAAATATAACATTTTTTGCATACTTCATGGTCAGCACACAGTGCTAAATTTTAATAAGGTTATTTTCTCTAGACAAAGAGAAGTGTTCCCAGTCTACGAAAAAATATTGGAAAACTGTTGATTCCAACTGCACAGACATAGCCACCCCACTTTTTTTTAGACAGCTTGCTTTGCTCTTTTAAATTCAATAACTTCTTCAGGTAAAACTGGGAATAATATCCATAATATTTATCCTTACAAAATAAGGATTAAAAAATTTAATAGTGTATGTAAGTACCTAGCATAAAATATGGGACATTGTAAGCTCTCATTAAGTTTCAAGAACTATGGAAATAAACTAAAATGATTTTGTGACTGTTGGGGCCGTAAGCCTTTTATCACTGAAAATAATTTGAGCTAATTTTCCACAATACACCCACAGATTCATATTGACCACTATAAATAAAATATTCAAAGAGTGATTTATCTAAAAGAGACTCATTAAAACTATCTTTTGGAAAACCATATTGTGTTGATTTTTGTGGATAAAAAGCTATCAGTGACTCATGGAAAATAAAAAATAAAGGAAATAAATGCTCTAATTTATTATCTAATTTTAGTTCAGCCACAAATGCTGAACTAAAATCATCAGGTACCTTTAGTCCTACAATGGAATAACCTCTGATAATGTTTATTATTGCACTGTGCATGGTATCCTCGTTAGCCTTATTGATAATAGTTTAATATACTCTCATACTTAGGCCTATCTGACACATAGGCACATGATTGCTCCTAGAACTGGATATTTCCTAGTAGTTGTCTGTCAGTCACCTAAAAAAGAGATTTACCCTTATGTGACAAACTTGATCTAAGAAACCAGATATAGCAATGGGAATTATTGCTATCACAGTTAGCTAATGAAAGCAAAACAAAGAATAGCTAATAGACCAGAAAATATGTTACTTTCTTTGTTTCCACTTAGGTGCTACTTTTTCTTTCTTTCTGTTTTGGTAAAGTTTTGTTTGAGAACTCCAACTTTTCTGGAGTTGGTCTGCTAAAATGCAAACAGGGAATAAGCATCTAGGTTTAGGGGAATATATTATAAAAGGACAATGCAGGAAGGAGAAGTTGGGATGATTAGAGAGAGTAGCATTGAAACATATACATTATCACGTGTAAAATGGATAGCCAGTGGGAATTTGCCATATGACACAGGAAACTCAAATCCAGTGTCAAATGCAGTGACAACCTAAAGAGGTGGGATGGGATGGGAGGGAGGTTCAAGAGGGAGGAGACATATGAATACTTATGGCTAATTCATGTTGATATATGGCAGAAACCAGCACAATATTGTAGTTATCCTCCAATTAAAAAAAATTAAAAAGGGAGTATATCTCAGACCAGCAGGAGAGTGATAGCAACAATATACTAGCAAAACGTCAAGAGTCAAGTTTAATTTCTATAAAATATGACTAAACCAAAATGAAAATTCTTAGTTTATTGGTAAATGTTAGAAATTCTATTTTTTATTGTTGTTGGTTTAACTACTTCTAGATTAAAAAATGAAATATTTTTCTTAATATAGATTATGTTGATTAAATATACAAGTATTATATATTTCAGGGAGGGATATATAATAAAGGATAATTATTAGCACATATTAGAAGTTGAACTAACTCTCTAGGCCTCTCTTACATTACATGAGATTTTAAGTTTATCATACAGAAATCATAACTTTTTTCAATTATGCCTATGCCCACTACAAGTATAATAAAGCACAGTAGTTCACAAGTGAAACCAAAGGGCTCTTGCTTTCACATTTCTAAAATAATGATCAGAGTTATTCATTAGAAAAAAAATCATTTCACCTAATGTAGTTATTCTTCTTTGGAAAAAATTATTTATTTGAAAATGTGGCTTCGCTGATGGTTCAGATGGTAAAGAATCTGCCTGCAATGCAGGAAACCTGGATTCCATCCCTTGGCTGGGATGATCCCTTGGAGAAGGGAACAGCTACCCACTCCAGTTTTCTTGCCTGGAGAATTCCATGGAGCGAGGAGCCTGGCAGGGTACAGTGCAGTGGTTGCAAACAGTTGGACATGACTGAGTGACTTTCATTTCACTTCAAGTCTTTCAATTTCTGACAGATAATAATAATAATAATCTCTTATTGTAGTAAATGTGAGAAGGAAATTGTCAAGGAAAAAATGTAGAATTATCAAATATATAAACTTATAAACATTGATTACACTGAATATTAAGACTTCTAAAATAAGGCTTTATTTAATGTGGAGATACACAAAAATGTATGGCAAGATAATGTGGAACATTGACTTGTGAATTGATTCTAAAACAAAAATGTTTAAAAATATGTGTCATTAATGTGCAAATTGTGAAGAATATCTTAAAATATTGATATGTACTTTTCAAACTTCTTTTATAAATGATAATGATATAATCCAATTTCCTTCTGCTTAAATTTATCAATTAGGAAAAGGTAAAGCATCAATTTTTTCAATCAATTCCCCCAGCTCAATGCTGAAATAGTATTGTGCTCAGTTGCTTCAGTTGTGTCTATTTGCGACCCTATGGACCATAGCCCACCATGCTCCTTTGTCCATGGGATTCTCTCGGCATGAATTCTGGAGTGGGTCGCCATTCCCTCCTCCAGGGGATCTTCCAGACCCAGAGATCAAACCTGCATCTCCTGTGTCTCCTGCATTGCAGGCAGATTCTTTACTGTTGAGTCTAAATTCCCTTAATTTATCATTTATATAAACTTAATAAAAAATCAGTTTATATAAATATGTAGCTCATGAATGTCTGTCACACATTTAGTATAATTAATTCTTAGTAGAAGCAAAGACTTAAAGCTACCTAAAATTATTGGGAGTGACTGAAAACTTATTTGTTGAATTATATTTAAAATAACTGTTCAATGGTTAGTCCCCTAATCAGTAAATTTTTTAAAGATAATATATGAAGAGTTAGAATTTCTAGATATTGTATTTCCTGGCAACTGTAGACTATGAAAATCATTATTATGCTAATCCACTTTAATTTCCTCTAATTAATATAAGAAAAGTTAAAACTTAGATCAGGCTTGGGAATACTGAGAATTCAGTGTCCAGCAGTTTATAAACAGAACAAGTAAAAGTAAGTTACAAGTATATACTATGCCTTCATTACCAACTGTTATAAATCAGAATTTCTCTGCTAAGGAACCAAAGGTATCTTTTAATCCAACTGTCTCTTTATAAATATCATTCTATGACATCCAGAAAGGTTAAATAATGTGCCCAGGGGCCTTTCGTTATTAGATGTATTGCTTCATTTCCATTGCTGAATTCTTTTACAATGTTCTTTTTCATCATAACATATTATCTATAGATCTTAATCAATTATTTGAAATTACTTTTTATCAAATTCATGGAGACAGCTGTTATTTTATCAGATTTAGGTTAAAATATGATACATACTCAAATGGTAATTTATGATCTTTAATATTCCCTGCTATTATATAATAAGAAGGGAAATGCAAAAAATGAATTTTTAAATAATAAAAATAGTAATTAGAAATACTTGAAAAATTTAAATGTCCCAATGTTCACATTTAAGAACAAAGCCTAGGGACAAGTTGTCATGTAGAGACAGTTTAAAAATACACAGTGTAATACATAATTGTTTAGAAAAACTGAAAGTGTATTTTTTTTTCTTCTCAGCATATAGTAAGTTGACATATACTCCTTTTTATAGTTCAGTGTGGTCATGTGACATTTTTGACCAAAGAAAGATGAATTGTTCTCAAGTGTGTCAATTTTGGGCAAAAGTTTTATTTACCTGAAATATCCCAAATGTTTAATTCTGTCACCCTGTGAGTCTCAATAAAACTCAAATTTATCAGAGCCTTCAATCATCTGTGAATGTGAACAAGAAATAAACCTTAAGTAGTGGAAGCTATTGGGACTGGGAGATTGTTTAATTATGTAATATAAATCTTGACTGAAGACCTATTTGTATTTAAAACACAGAATAAATTAACAAATATCTAGGCCCTAATTAAGCTTAGTAAACTTATAACAAAATAATCACTTTTAATATAACTATCACTTATATTTAACTCAGTTCCAAAATAATTTACCACCATCAAATATTGAGTTAATTTCCAGTGTTAGAATAATGAATAAAGCTGTAATAAATATCCTCAGAATACTTATATACTATAGAACAGGAAAATATAATAAACAAAGTTTTATTAAAAATTGATATGGATAATTTTGGATTAATCTATAGCTTCTAGAATGGGAATCCACTCCAGTATTTTTGCCTGGAGAATCCCAACGATAGAGGAGCCTGATGGGCTACAGTTTTGGGGATCGCAAAAAGTCGGACATGACTAAGCAACTAACCCACCCACAACCCACAGCTTCTAGAAACAAGATAACATATACGCATATTTATTGAGCTGAGTTGGGGGGAAGCAACAAAAAAGCTCTTACTTCCAGTTTCTTGTGTGGAATGTTAGGAATTTCAAAGACATCTCTCTGTCCTAAAAACAAATAAAAGCCTAAATGGAAAATTAGCATCTCTTATGATATCTGTGGAGAAGGCAATGGCACCCTACTCCAGTACTCTTGCCTGGAAAATCCTACGGATGGAGGAGCCTGGTAGGCTGCAGTCTATGGGGTCACTAAGAGACGGATATGACTAAAGGATTGAGGAATTGGAAGACACACAGGAGGATGTGTGTGTCTTCCACAGAATCAATACTGGGTTCCTTTTACCCTATTGTAGGATGTCTGGCTTTTAACAGAAAATTACAAGGCATACTAAAAGATTAAAAAACAGTTCAGAGAAACTGAGCAAATATCAAAACCAGAGTCAGATATAGCAGACATGTTGAAATTATCAGACTGGCAATTTAAAATAACTATGATAAATATGCTAAGTTTTTTAGTGGGAAAGAGTAGACAACATGCAATAACAGCTGGGTAACATAAGCAGAGAGATGAAAATTTGAAGAACCAAAGTGAAATGCTAGAGATCAAAAACATATAATAGAAGTGAAGATTGGCTTTAATGGGCTTATTTGTAGACCCATCTACAAAGACCCATCTTATTTGTAGATGTGATTGAAGAAAGAGCCTCTGAACTTGAAGACATGTCAAGACAAACTTACAAACCTGAAAAGCAACAGAAAAAAAGACTGAAAATAACCCCAAACAGAATATTCAAGAACTGTGGAATAACTACAAAAGGTGTGACATATGGGTAATGGGAATACCAGAAGGAGAAGAAAAGGAGAAACGTAAGAGCTATCTGAAGCAAAGACTGAGAATTTCCCCCAGATAATGTCAAACAGCAAAACACAGACCTGGGAAGCTCAGATGGATAAATGTCAAAAAGATACATCTAAGTATATTATTTTCACACTATGGGAAATCAAAGAAAAAGAAATATCTTGGAAGGAAAGATAGGCATTTAGCCATATTTAGTATATCAAACATGATATCTAGTGGAGAAATGAATGTTGGAGTTTTAAACAATAAGATACTCCACTGCAAAAGGTAACATGGAAGCTAAGCCAGCCAGAATGAGAGCTGTGAGTGGTAAGCATGTGCACACAGGTGCCTGTGTTTATTTAGTGGCAAGGAAAACGAAGGAAGAAAAAGGTTAAGGGAGAAAGAGAATACTGGTATTTCAAACATTTTCACATTGCTATGTTATAAAAAGCAAGGTTGGGATAACAAAGCTGAGGACAGGTTGAAGTATCACTGAGAAGATGAACCAAGCACAGAAACATGCTAAAATTTACATTAAAAAAAAATAGCACTCTCATTATAATAAAGAGGATAATGTGAATGAGGATAACCTGGAAAGTAAGAAGATCTCTTAAGAGGCTATCTATTTGTGCTTTTTTCAAACTGAGATGAGTATGTGAGTATTATAACACAGAAAGCCACAGGATTGCTGAAACGACATAGATAAAATGTGAGAAGAGGAACTATCTTGCAGAAGTTAAAAAACATGGGTTTGAAATCAAACAGCTGCTATATATATGCATGTATTGTTAAAACAAGACAGTAGGCTTCAAATGGAGTCATTTATGCTAAGACCCACATCACCAGACCAAGACTTTATAGTTTCAACTCTCCCAATCAGGAATCACCTGATCAATAACAGTTAGGTTCCCTGCCTGATAGATGCCTGTCATTCTATAAAAGAAAAAAAAAAATCTTGCAATAAAGAACCTTTCTTTCTTNGAATTCCAGATGAGCTATTTCAAATCCTAAAAGATGATGCTATGAAAGTGCTGCACTCAATATGCCAGCAAATTTGGAAAATTCAACAGTGGCCACAGGACTAGAAAATGTCAGTTTGGATTACAATGCCAAAGAAAGGCAATGCCAAAGAATGTTCAAACTACCACACAGTTGCACTCATCTCAAACACTAGCAAAAATAATGCTCAAAATTCTCCAAACTAGGCTTCAACAGTATGTGAACTGAGAACTTCCATATTCAAGCTGGATTTATAAAAGTCAGAGAAACAAGAGATCAAATTGCCAACATGTGCTGGATCATGGAGAAATCAAGAAAGTTCCAGAAAAGCATCTACTTCTTCTTTATTGACTATCCAAAAGCCTTTGATTATGTGGATCACAGCAAACTATGGAAATTTCTTAAAGAGATGGGAATACCAGGCCACCTGATCTGCCTCTTGAGAAATCTATATGGAAGTCAAGAAGCAACAGTCAGAACCAGGCATGAAACAATGGACTGGTTCCAAATTGGGAAAGGAGTCCATCAAGGCTATATATTGTCACCCTGCTTATTTAACTTCTATGCAGAGTACATCATATNACCAGGCCACCTGATCTGCCTCTTGAGAAATCTATATGGAAGTCAAGAAGCAACAGTCAGAACCAGGCATGAAACAATGGACTGGTTCCAAATTGGGAAAGGAGTCCATCAAGGCTATATATTGTCACCCTGCTTATTTAACTTCTATGCAGAGTACATCATATGAAATGCCAGGCTGGATGAAGCACAGCTGAAATCAAGATTTCCAGGAGAAATATCAATAACCTCAGATATGCAGATGACACCACCCTTATGACAGAAAGCGAAGACGAACTAAAGAGCCTCTTGATGAAGGTAAAAGAGAAGAGTGAAAATGTTGGTTTAAAACTCAACATTAAGAAATCTAAGATCATGGCATCTGGTCCCATCACTTCACGGCAAATAGATGGGAAAACAATGATAACAGTGACAGGCTTTATTTTCTTGGGCTCCCAAGTCACTGCAGATGAGATTAAATTTCATGACTGCAACCATGAAATTAAAAGACACTTACTCCTTGGAAGAAAAGCTATGACCAACCTAGACATCATATTCAAAAACAGAGACATTATTTTGCTGACAAAGGTACATCTAGTCAAAGCTATGGTTTTTCCAGTAGTCGTGTATAGACATCAGAGTTGGACCATGAAGAGAACTGAGCACTGGAGAATTGATGCTTTTGAACTGTGATGTTGAAGAAGACTCTTGAGAGTTGCTTGGACTGCAAGGAGATCCAACCAGTCCATCCTGAAGGAGAGCAGTCCTGGGAGTTCATTGGAAGGACTGATTTTGAAGCTGAAACTCCAATACTTTGGCCACCTGATGAGAAGTGCTGACTCCTTGGAAAAAAAACTAGATGCTGGGAAAGATTGACGGTGGGAAGAGAATGGGAAGACAGAGGATGAAATGGTTGGATGGCATCACTGACTCGATAGACATGAGTTTGAGTAAGCTCCAGTAGTTGGTGATGGACAGGGAAGCCTGGCATGCTGCAGTCCATGGAGTCACAAAGAGTCAGACATGACTGAGCAACTGAACTGACTGAACTGATATTCACCTAAAAGGCAGAGTGAAGTGTTTTTTTTTTTTTTTCTTAAATGCTGACAGAACGTTCACCAAGTCATACCAATGCCAGGGCCATAAAATTAACCTTAACACACCTAAAAGCACTGGAATCATATAGCGTGACATCTCTAACAATAACAAAATCAATTTCAGAAAGGCAATAGTAAAATCTGTAAACAAGTTGAAGTAAAACACTTCTCAGAAATCTAACAATGTTGATAAATTTTTCACCACAGTCAATAAAATAGAAGATAATTCAGTCTCACGAATTAAACTGGTATATCATTAACAAATCTGATGCCATTAAAAGATAGTGAAAGAATCCTGCAGCTAATTTAATACAGTACTATTTACAAAAATCCAAAATCAATGAAATATTTAAGAACATACTTTTAAAAATATTTCCTGTTGTGATGCTGGAAATTATAAATTGTAATGAAAGAAATCAAAGAACATCTACATACAAGAGAAACTTATATTCATATATTGAAATATTCAGTATAGTAAAGATGTCAGTTATCTCCAAGTTGAACTACACTGTTAATATATCATTTCTGTAAAAATCAAAGGGAAGCATTCTGTAGACATAAACTCATTCATAAATTTGGAATAGACAAAGCAATATTGACAAAGAGGAATGAAGAAGGAGGAACTATTCTACCCAACGTTAAAGATGTACAATATCGAGAGTGATCAAACAGTGTGACATAGGAGGAGAGACAGACATATAGATCAGTGAAACAGAAAAAGAAATCCCAGAAATAGACCCACACCAATATGTCCAGCTGATTTTTTACAAAAGTTTTCAACCATTTCTCTTATCATGGCTCAGACGGTAAAAGCATCTGCCTACTATGTGGGAGACCTGGGTTCGATTTCTGGGTAAGGAAGATCCCCTGGTGAAGGAAATGGCAACCCACTCCAGTACTCTTGCCTGGAAAATCCCATGGACGGAAGAGTCTGGTAGGCTACAGTCCATGGGATCGCAAAAAGTCAAACATGATTGGGCGACTTCACTTTCTCTTTCTTTTTCAACTATTTCAAGGGAGGGGGCATAGTCTTTTCAACAAATTGTGCTACATCAATTAAACATCCATAGGCAAAACAAATCTTAACCCAAATCTTCAATCTTATGCAAAAGGATAATGGACTTAAAATATATAGCTATAAAAATGTCTAGGAAAAAAGAGAAAATCATGGGATAATGGCTAACTAAAAAGTTGTAATTCTCAACAACAACAAAAAGTCATATAGAAGAAAAAAAAAAAAAAAAAAAAAACCTGTTAAACTAGCCCCAATCCCCAATTAAACCTAAAAAATTTTGTTCTTGAAATTTCATGTGAAAAGAATGAAAAAATAAGCTATGGGCTGGGTAAAAATATTTCCAGGCTGCATATACTACAATTTACTAATATCTAGAATATAAAGAACTCTCAAAACAACAGAAAAAATTGAAAGATGGATGAATTAAATGAATAGACAATCAGGGAGGATGTACAAGCAGCACATAAATACATGAAAATGTTTAGCATCATCAGCCATTGGAGAAATGAAAATTAAAATCACAATGTGGTATCCTTACAGTTCAGTTCAGTTCAGTCGCTCAGTCGTGTCTGACTCTCTGCAACCCCATGAATCGCAGCACACCAGGCCTCCCTGTCCATCACCAACTCCCGGAGTTCACTTAGACTCACGCCCATTGAGTCAGTGCTGCCATCCAGCCATCTCGTCCTCTGTCATCCCCTTCTCCTCCTGTCCCCAATCCCTCCCAGCATCAGAGTCTTTTCCAATGAGTCAACTCTTCGCATGAGGTGGCCAAAGTACTGGAGCTTCAGCTTCAGCATCATTCCTTCCAAAGAAATCCCAGGGCTGATCTCCCTCAGAATGGACTGGTTGGATCTCTTTGCAGTCCAAGGGACTCTCAGGAGTCTTCNATCCCCTTCTCCTCCTGCCCCCAATCCCTCCCAGCATCAGAGTCTTTTCCAATGAGTCAACTCTTCGCATGAGGTGGCCAAAGTACTGGAGCTTCAGCTTCAGCATCATTGCTTCCAAAGAAATCGCAGGGCTGATCTCCCTCAGAATGGACTGGTTGGATCTCCTTGCAGTCCGAGGGACTCTCAGGAGTCTTCCCCAACACCACAGTTGAAAAGCATCAATTCTTCGGCGCTCAGCCTTCTTCACAGTCCAACTCTCACATCCATACATGACTACTGGAAAAACCAGAGCCTTGACTAGATGGACCTTAGTGGGCAAAGTAATGTCTCTGCTTTTGAATATGCTATCTAGGTTGCTCATAACTTTTCTTCCAAGGAGTAATACACCTACCAAAATCGCTGAAATTATTTTAAATACCAAATAGTGTAAAGTTTTCAGAGGAACAAGATCTCTCATGCAGGATAGTGGGAATCTAAAAGTGGTACAACCACATGGGTAAACTGTTTGACAGTTTCTTGTAAAAACTAAGTGTATCATTACCAGGCATGCATGCTCAATTGCTTCAGCTGTGTCTGACTCTTGGCAAGGCCTTCAGCCTGCCAGGCTCCTCTGTCCACGGGTTTCTCCAGGCAAGAACCCTGGAATGAATTGCTAATTCCTCCTCCAGGAGATGTTCCTGACCCAGGTATCGAACCCCAGCCTTCTGTGTCTCCTGCATTGCAGGAGGATTCTTTACCACTGAGCCACTGTGGAAGCTCTGTATAACTACCATACAACTCAATAATTGTAATTTGGGGCATTGATCAGTAGAAAAATAAAAACTTATCTTCAAAAAATCCAGCATAAGAAATTTATTCTAGTTTTGTGTATAACAGACAAAAACTGGAATAAGCCTAGAATTTCTTCAACTGGTGAATGGTTAAGAACACCTTGCTATGTGTATATATATGTTATATCCATGTAGTGAAATGCTAACCAACAACAAAACAAATAAGCTATTGATACATGCAAAAATTTGGATAGATCTCAAGGAATTTATGGTGAGCAAAAAAAAAAAAAAAAAAGCTAATCCCAAAAGTTTACACACTGTATAATATCATTTATATAATATTTTGGGAATAATAAAATTTTGGAATTAAAAGACAGACTAACAATTCGTAGATGATAGAGGTGAAGAGCCAAAGAAGTGGGAGATGAGGTGGTTTTAAGGGCAGCAAAAGTAATTCTTGTTGTGTTGGAGCTGTTCAGGATTTTGACTGTGATGGTAGGCACAGAAAACTGTACATATGATAAATTTGTGTAGAACTTAATGAACACACACAAATAAATATAGGTAAAACTAGGCAAGCCTAATTGAGATTAGTGGATCATATTGATGTCAATATCTTGGTTATGATATTATACAAAGATTTAGCAAAATATTACTGTAGGGGCAAGTGTTAGTTGCTCAGTCGTGACTCTTTGCAACCTCATGTATCATAGCCTGCCAGGATTTTCTGTCCATGGCATTCTCCAGGCAAGAATCCTGGAGTGGGTTGCCATTTCCTCCTCCAGGAGATCTTCCCTACACAGGGATCAAACGTGGGTCTCCTGCATTGCAGGTAGCCCTTTACTGTCTGAGCCACCAGGGAAACCTTGAAAGACAGACCGAAGTGTACAAGGGAGCTCCCTTTCATATGAATCTACAGATATCTCTTTAAAGAATGTTTTTTCAAGGTATTGTTTTGCCTAGAGTTAGTTGTAAACAGCCCTTTTTGGTAACATGATTTCCTATGCATGACACCGAATAGGGAAACATCACGAAAACATAGGAGTCTCATTCTTTCATTCACAATCTTTGCTAAGGGAGAAAAGTTAAAATCATAGAGATGTGGTTAACATTTCCAACAGGAAAAGGCAAGTAAGTGTGCTTTGCTGAAGGCATGCATCTTTGGGATGTATTTCAACAACATTAAAAATGCCTTTGGGGTTTCTTCCACAGAGGGGTGTACTCTCAACCTTGAGCATCTCTTGACCACCCACGGGGTGCACAGTCCACTGTGCTACCCAGAATGGCAGTTCCACTAATGCAGGACTCCACTTTTGCACTGTTCTCACAGGCGCTGGGTAGATTGAACTCTAAGTAAACTGCTGTCAGGACTTCTAGATTGTTACTGTCATCTCTAGCCAGAATGAATTGCCTAAGCGGTCCAGATCATCTCCCACAAGGATAAGTTTTGTTTATCTTACAGCTTTGATACAGACTTGCAAGTGTTCTGAGGTGTCTTTCCTACAATTTATTTTCCCACAAACAAAGTGATCTGAAATTCAGGGTTGCCCCTGACGGTCCTGGGTTTTGTCTTTGTCTCTGGTGTGATTATGAACTGTGTCTTACTTCATTCTTAAAAGTGCCTTAGTTTAGGTGACAAATTATATTTTTACCACATTCATTGCTGTATGTTGAGTGTAATTTTGTAGAATGTGAAACATTCAGGAATACATATACGAAGTCATAGCAGGAAAGCTTAAAACCAGTGAAGTGTCCTCACCTGGATGTACACCTGTAGAATGATAATTCTCCACCTGCACAATAGATGTTTTATATATTTATTGTTAGATTGATTAATTTGTACCCAAAAGGAGAATAGAATTCTTACCCAAATATCAAGTGATGTTAGAGGATGATTCAAAAATAATCACTTTTACAATTCATTATTCAAGTAAATGAGTTATATAGAAGCTATATCAAAACTTTGCTAATGTGAACTAAAAACTCTAACAATTATTTCTATATTTTGTAAATACTTAATATGCAACTCCTCATGTGGAAGGCACTTAATCTTGTAATCTTATTTAGAAGTCAGAACACTATGGCCTACTAGTCAGCTTCCTGTTTTGTAAGTAAATGTTATTGAAACACAGCTATACCCACTTGTTAAGTGCTATCCTTGGCTTCTTTCTCACTATAATAGCAAAATAGTTGCAGCAGAGATTATATGTTGCCTGGAAAGTCTAAAACGTGTCTGGCCATCGAGAATGACTCCCAAGCTAAAACTGTGTAAAAGTGAAATGCTCTAGTTCTACAATTTTCTTTTCGCAAGACTATAAAGAAAAGGCGTTAAAAGCATGGGATTTTTCCCCACTTGTATTGGGAAATAGCTGACATATATCACTGTGTAAGTTTAAGGCATGCAGTATGGTAGTTTGAATTACATATAAAATTATTGCCACAATAGGTCCATCTAACATCCATCTTCTCATACAAATACAATTTTTAAAAAGGGAAAAAAAATTTTTTTCTGTGATAAGAACTCATAGCATTTACTCTTTTAACAACATGCGTGTGTGTGTGTGTGTGTGTGTGTGTGTATTTATACATGAACATATACTTGTATCTTCTTTATACATTTATCTGTCTATGGACAGTTGTTTCCATGTCTTCACTATTATAAATAATGCTACTCTGAACACAAGTGTGCAGATATTTTTCAAGTTGGTGTTTTCATTTCATTTGTATATATTACCAGAAGGGGAACTGCTGAGGCACATAGTAGTCCTATTTTTAATTTTGGGAGAAACCTCTATACTGTTTTCCACGGTGGCTATACCAATTTATACCAGCAGTGCAGAGTGGTCCTCTTTTCTCTACACCCATGCCAGTGTTTGTTATCTTTTGTCTTTTTGATGAAAGCAATCCTGACAGGCATGAGATGATACCTCATTATGGTTTTAATTTGCATTTCTTTAATGACTAGTGATGTTGAGTATCTTCTCATGTGCCAGTTGTTCCTTTGTATATTTTCTTTGGAGAAACGTTATTTATGTCCTTTGCCCATTTTCAAGTGGATTTATTTGGTTTGTTTGTTTACTATTGAGTTGTATGAATTTTTAGTATGTTTTTTTGAATATTAACCCATTATCAGATATATATGGCTTGTAAATACTTTTGCTGGTTCATAGATCGTAGTTTCACTTTCTGATGGTTTCTTTTATTGTGCAGAAGTTTTCTGGTTTAATATAATTCTGCTTCCTTATTTTTTATTTTGTTGCTTATGCTTTAGGTGTCATATCCAAAAAAAATCATTACTAAGACTCATGTCAAAGAGTCTTGTTGCTGTTTTCTTCTAGAAATTTTATAACTTCAAGTCTTATATTTAAATCTTTAAGCCATTTTGAGTTAATTTTTGAGTGGTATAAGTTATGAGTCCAGTTCATTTTCTTACATGTGAATTATCATATTATCCCAGCACCATTTATTGAAAAGACTGTCTTATCTTCATTGGCTATTCTTGGATCTCAAGTCAAATATTAATTTACTGTACATGTTTGGGTACAAATCCAGGTATATAGGCCCAGGTAATCTGTTATAAGTTAAAAATATCATAAGTCAAAAACACATTCTAGCCCTAGCCTTATCTACCTTGAGTGTGCTTTTATCACTTACATTAGGCTATGATTCAGCAAAGTCATCTAACACTTTAGTTTTATCATTGAGTATTTATATCTCATGTGATTTAATGAATATCATACAGCAAGTGAATAACAGAATGGTTGTAAGTGTATTGGTTGTTCCCTCTCATGATTCCTAAGGCTGATCGGGTGCTGCAGCTCACCGCCCCTGCCCAGCACCATGGGAGAGCATCCATCTCATATGGATCACTAGCCCAAGAAAAGATCAAATTCAAAATGTGAAGTTCAGTTTCTACTGAATGTGTTATCACTTTCGCACCATCCATAATGAAGTCAGAAAAATGTTAAATTGAACCATTGTAAGCTGGAGACTGTCTGTACATAATATTACATATCATATATATTACATAATAATATATATGGTTTTATTTAGTTTAACATGGATGTTCATTTCTGTGGTAACACAGAGAAAAGTTTGGGTCATAAGACTGATTCTACAGAGTCAGATTGTAAAATGAGAAATTACCAGGAATTTTGGTGAAAGAATAATGTTGAGCATTAGAAATGTTAGAGGAAAGAGGCCACACCCTAGCTTCCACCTTTCCCTTTCCACTCTGGGGAAACTCCTGAGTGTAAATCATGACTAGAAAATGGAGTTGAGTTTTGATCACCCCAACTAGTCAGTTATTGGCTAAGTCCTTGTTCTTCTCTTCACTTCAGCAATGAAAATTCCTAGACACTTTTCTCTGAGAAGCAAGCTAAGTAACCTGGCATAGTCATCCAAAGGGTGCCCTATGGGAGATGCATGTGAACCAAACACACAGTTGCCAGAGTAGTTGTGCACAAAATCATAAAAGGGATCAGCAGGAATCTGGGAAGAACACAAATATAATCCCTTACAATTCTACAGTAAGAAAATATTTGTACTTTCATAGAGGCATAACCCAATACTTGTTTGGTAAAACGCTAAGATATCTAACGTAGAAGAAAATGGCACCCCACTCCAGTACTCTTGCCTGGAAAATCCCAGGGACGGGGGAGCCTGCAGTCCATGGGGTCGCTAAGAGTCAGACACGACTGAGCGACTTCACTTTCACTTCTCACTTTCATGCATTGGATAAGGAAATGGCAACTCACTCCAGTGTTCTTCCCTGGAAAATCCCAGGGACGGGGAGCCTGGTGGACTACCGTCTATGGGGTCGCGAAAGAGTCGGACACGACTGAAGCGACTTAGGAGCAAGCAGCAGGCTATCTAATGAAAAGAGAGCAGGTTGGGATGGCAACAGAGATAAACGTTTGTATAAAATTTTCAAAAGGTTTAGAAACAGTCAAAACAGTTGATATGGCATATGATGTAATCAGTGAAATATAGGGAAAACTCAAAGATCTATTCCTCGATTTAGAAATAAAGCAAAGAGAAAATTGATCAGTGAGAGGTGATAATCACATTGTAATATAATCTTTGACTCAAATGAGCACTTTTTAGCTCAAAAGACGTAAAAAACATTCTGTCAAGAAAAATAAAATCTGTCTATGTAAAAACATTTTAAGAGCTTGTAATGCAAAACATAAAGGATAATGTTTTATATATTTTTTTGTATTTACTTGTATGTATATGAAAGTGAAGGTTGCTCAGTTGTGTCCAACTCTTTGGGACCCTGTGGCTTATACAGTCCATGGAATTCTCCAGGCCAGAATACTGAAGTGGGTGGCCTTTCCCTTCTCAGGGGGATGTTCCCAACCCAGGGATTGACCCAGGTTTCCCACACTGCAGGTGGATTCTTTACCAACTGAGTCACAAGGGAAGCTCAGGAATACTGGTGTGGGTAGCTTGTCCCTTTTCCAGCAGATCTTCATGACCCAGGAATTGAATCAGGGTCTCCTGCATTGCAGGTGGATTCTTTCCCAATAGTGCTATCAGGGAAGCTGATGTGAAAAGTGCAAGTGAAAGTCACTCAGTCATGTCCGACTCTTATGACTATACTGTCTATGGAATTATATATAACAAAAACATTTTAGAGTCTAATTTTCTCAACTTTTATTGAGAAATAATTTCACCTCCACTAATTAAAGAATTTATACCACAAACACTATTATAATCACTGTATAAACTATAAAAAGGGAACAACATATTTTATAAGCTAACATTAGATACTGAGGTTTATTTGATTTTTATATTCTAAAATTATTTCAGAAAAGATGAAATGGGGTATATATGGATTCAAATATATATAGTTTAATATAGTGTATATATATATTTTAAATAGATTTATTGATGTCTATATCAATACATAGATATGAACATAAATAGATATTTGTATCTATATCTATATGTTCCATTGGACTAATAATTTTTTGTTTGTTTTAACTAATAGCTTCACTTTAAAAATATCAACTACAAAAATTCCTTAATGACATAGTTATCAATAGAGTGAATATAAAATTGGCTTATCAAAGAACTGTTGAATGGAGTTACACATATTATTTATAATTTTTTAAAAGGCACAATATTTCTGTACAATTAGCCATGAGATATTTACATTTCAATTTTTGCTTTTAAGATGGTTGAATATGGCAGATGGATCATTTGTTAAAATGATATTTTTCATCATATAGACGTGCCTTGTGAAGTTGAGAATGGATTTGATTTCCACCATCTGCATAAAGAGGTTTTTTTTGCATATTTAGCATAGTGTGACATCTAATTTTGTTACTGCAGTTGCTTTTCATCTTTCTAAACTCAAAGAATTATAATTTATTTAAAAATTTCTATATTGTACAACATTATTTACTTTTAATAAAGTAGCCTTGAGGGTGAAAGATTGAAATTGTTTTCTACTTTACAAGACAGTTATCTGTGTTTGACATTTTTTCAACAATATTGTCAAGATAGAAGTGAAAAAACAAAAAGTTAACAACAAATTATGTGTTTCTATAGTTAAAAATATAATCCTGGACAAGGGAATATCCTTTGCTACACTTTCCCAATGGTGTATCCTCATTCATTAGAAAATTGAATTTGACATTGAAGTCTGGCTTTTTAATTCCAATTAAAGACTGAAATAAAAGCACACATCTGTGGTTTTAAGAATTAATATTGTAGCTTTTGTGGTATGATTGAACCTACTACTCTACAAAAATGATATGATACTGAAAGAATTTCCCAACCTTGTAAATTTTTATTTTTTATTTGTATAAATGGAAGAGAATAGTGTGAAATGTGTGTGAAGTTTTATCTTTCAGTTCAGTCACTCAGTCGTGTCTGACTCTGTGTGACCCCATGGACTGCAGCATGCCAGGCTTTCCTGTCCATCACCAAGTCCCAGAGCTTACTCAGACTCTCATCCATTGAGTCAGTGATGCCATCCAACCATCTCATCCTCTGTCATCCCCATTCTCCTCCCACCTTCAATCTTTCCCAGCATCAGAGTCTTTTCCAGTGAGTCAGTTCTATGCATCAGGTGGCCAAAGTATTGGAGCTTCAGCTTCAGCATCAGTCCTTTCAATGAATATTCAAGATTAATTTACTTTAGGATGGACTGGTTGGATCTCCTTGCAGTCCAAGGGACTCTCAAGAGTCTTCTCCAACACCACAGTTCAAAAGCATCAATTTTTTGGCACTCAGCTTTCTTTATAGTCCAACTCTCACATCCATACACGACTACTGGAAAACCCATAGCTTTGACTAGATGGACCTTTGTTNATGAATATTCAGGACTAATTTACTTTAGGATGGACTGGTTGGATCTCCTTGCAGTCCAAGGGACTCTCAAGAGTCTTCTCCAACACCACAGTTCAAAAGCATCAATTTTTTGGCACTCAGCTTTCTTTATAGTCCAACTCTCACATCCATACACGACTACTGGAAAACCCATAGCTTTGACTAGATGGACCTTTGTTGACAAAGTAATGTCTCTGGTTTTATATATGCTGTCTAGGAGAAGGCAATGGCAACCCACTCCAGTACTCTTGCCTGGGAAATCCCATGGATGGAAGAGCCTGGTAGGCTACAGTCCATGGGGTCATGAAGAGTCAGATGCAACTGAGTGACTTCACTTTCACTTTTCCCTTTCATGCACTGGAGAAGTAAATGGCAACCCACTCCAGTGTTCTTGCCTGGAGAACCCCAGGGATGGGAGCCTGGTGGGCCGCCATCTGTGGGGTCGCACAGAGTCAGACACCACTGATGTGACTTAGCAACAGTAGCAGCAGGTTGGTAATAGCTTTTCTTCCATAGCTTTCTCTTTACTTAGGCTAAATATTTGTGTAACCAAGCAGATTCCAGGAGAGCAAAATGTTACAGTGGTTTATCCAGAATACAGCTTTGTGAATTCACCATTGCTATCGTACTGAATAATTACTTGAATAAACAAATATTTCTGTGATGGAACAAAGTGAAGTACTTAATTTTATTAGTATCCTTACAATATTTTAGTAAACTAGCAGTATAAAGGGGCTTTCCAAGTAGTTCAAATGGTAAAGAATCTGCCTGCAATGCAAGAGACCTGGGTTCGGTCCCTGGGTCAGGAAGATCCCCTGAAGAACGGCATGGCAACCCACACCAGTACTCTTGCCTGGAGAATCCCATGGATGGAGGGTCCGGGCAGGCAACAGTCCATGGGGTCACAAAGAGTCAGACACAACTGAGAGACTAACACACAGCAGTATAAAATATATGTTATATTATACTTTTCTTCTTAAAACTCTAATTCAAATACAACTAAGATATGCTATAATAAATTTTCAAAAAGTCACATTCTATATAAATAGATGTTTGGGCTTGAAGTTAGACAGAATGGGCAATATAGATTTGCTGAATTCCTTGGTATTTACATTCCCCTGTGAAATTCACTACAAATCTATAGGCTTATTTTCTTGGCCAAAATATTCTGGTTGATAACAGAATCAGTCTTACACAATGTGAACAATTAAATCCTTAACACATGAAAAATAGAAAAATAATGTCTAGAAAATAAAACTGCATAAAGGTTAGCTATTATTTCATTATGTAGAGTCCAATGTGATCATGGTTATGTGTATATAAAAATTAGCATAAACATTCAACAATTTTAGCCTCCTTTAAATTGTATATTAATTTATATTTATTTATTAAAATTTATATTTTCATCATACAAGAGGTATCATTTTTAACTTTCAAAGATAGTCTTTCTTCTCTTATGTGCTGAATTGCCTCCCTCCAAAATTTGTATGTTCAAATTCTAACCCCTCAGTAACTCAGAATGTGACTGTACTTGGAGATGGGGCCTTTAAGGAGATGACTAAGGTCAGATGAACTCATTCATTATGAGAGGAAATAAATATGTGAAAGGGGAAGGAATTAGAACGTTGGAAGGGGAAATACATTTTTCTGTAATTCAAAGTTAGTTACTGACATTAACTTTGTAAACTGGGGAAAATCTATTAACTTTTATATTTTTCCCAGTTAAGTGTGTATCCCTACTTCCAAGTAGTGATCATATATTATTTCTTATACCAGTGCTTAGCAAATGTTGACACATACACACACATACTTACATGTATATAAACAGATATATAAAATTTTACATTTCTTTTTATTCCATTTGTCATTGGAACTTTTTAATTTCAGTTCAGTTCAGTTCAGTTGCTCAGTCCTGTCCAACTCTTTGCGACCCCATGAAGCACAGCACATCAGGCCTCCCTGTCCATCACCAACTCCGAGCTCACTCAGACTCACCCCCATCGAGTCAGTGATGCCATCCAGCCATCTCATCCTC
>SJYA01002364.1:827677-879122 GCA_006410615.1 Neotragus moschatus | reverse complement strand
CTTTTCCAAATTTGCTGGCATATTGAGTACAGCACTTTGACAGCATCATCTTTCAGGATTTCAAATAGCTCAACTGGAATTCCATCACCTCCACTAGCTTTGTTCGTAGTGATGCTTTCTAAGGCCCACTTGACTTCACATTCCAGGATGTCTGGCTCGAGATGAGTGATCACACCATCGAGATTATCCAGGTCATGAAGATCTTTTTTGTACAGTTCCTCTGTGTATTCTTGCCACCTCTTCTTAATATCTTCTGCTTCTGTTAGGTCCATACCATTTCTGTCCTTTATCGAGCCCATCTTTGCATGAAATGTTCCCTTGGTATCTCTAATTTTCTTGAAGAGATCTCTAGTCTTTCCCATTCTGTTGTTTTCCTCTATTTCTTTGCATTGATCGCTGAAGAAGGCTTTCTTCTCTCTTCTTGCTATTCTTTGGAACTCTGCATTCAGAATTTCAAATGCCTAAGTAAAACATAAAGAAAATAATACATTTCCATCAAATTAAAATAATTTCTAGATTTGTATTTTGGTTAAAATTTCTTCTATTTGTGTCTATACACAAGGGAAAAGGGAAAACTTATATTGAGATAATCCAAATATTTCATATCAATGAGATTTTGGTAGAATTCACCATTAGTTTGTAATATTAGTATAATAAGAATTAATTATTTGTTTCATGTGTTGTATTTATATATATATTTAAGAAACATTTTAATATTCAAAAAACAACTCATAACTAAACAACAATAACACATGGCTAAGGGAAAGTAACCTTTAGTTTATTTTTTCCCAGTTCAATTAAGACAGATGGTGGAGGGAAGCCATGCCATCTTCATCTTCTTGTGATGTATTCATTGGCAAAAGTCCAAATAACCTGGTGTACATCTCCAAGTATTGTTTTCAACAACAGCCACGTTTTTTTCCCTTGAGCCTTTCTTCTTTGAATCCTAGCCAGTGTAGCTCAAGACTTCATGAGGATGAGGAAGCAGAATTGCTTTTCCTTTTAAACTAATCTTGTATGAGTCTGCCACTCCTTCCCTTGCTATGAATGGATGGGTGCTGGAGGAAACCAGCTGCAGCCCTTGCGAGGTAGAATTGCTTCTTTGGTCCTGATCTGAGCTGAATTCCAAATATTGAAGATAAAAAGAGAAAAAAACGCAGTGTAGATAGGCTATCCTTTCAAGACAGATACAGATTCAAGAGTCTCTTGGGAAACAGGGAATTTGCTTGTTAGAGCTAGTGAAGGAGATTCCTATTATAAGACCTGGTACACTTGTCTGCCAAGATAATAATTCCTTGTAACAGAACATTCATGGATTCACCAGGCTATGAAGCTACTTTTTGTATGAAAATTATAAATAAATATATAGATAGATAGTTAGATAGATATGCATAAACATGCACTGTAGAATAAATACATGAACATTTTTCCATCTCTGTGTTTTATATAAAATTTAAATCAATTTTGGTGTAAAAATACCCTAGTTCTTTAATTCAGATAAATTAATGCTAATTAAATCTATTAATTTCTGTGTTGGTGCTAGCATTTTATGGAGGCAGTACCATCTGTTAGGTTAGCATGAAAAATATTATAGAATTTTACCATTTACAAATCTACTGGCATATGTAGATCCATAATAATGTCATCTCTATTTCTGTCTCTTGGCTTTATTTACCTTAAGAAAACCTAGAATACAAAGAAACAAAATTCAGAAACAGGTTTAGTGGAGCTTAAATCTTGGTCTCATCTAGTCTACTTTGGGGAAATTGCTTAGTCTTTATTGGCTCAGTGTTTTCTTTCTTCCAAAATAATTACCATGGTGACTACTTTCCCTTATGACATCTCTGAGAAATTCATAAGTAACTGAAACTATTTTCTCCCCTTGAAACATCCATGACCAGTTAAAATGTTATGTCACGAAAAGATATAACAAGATTTATAAATTTTATTCTATAAGGAAATAAAATGTTTTAACTCATTCATGAGGTATCTTTAAATTGCCATACAATTATCTAGAAGGATTAGTGAAACACTGTGTATCAGATTTTCAATTCTTATGTTCCCTATTGTCATATACACAATTTAAAAATCTTGTATCTATTATTACACTCACCACAATGTATCTTCCTCTTGAGTTTTCTCAAGTGCTAAGTAGGCAGTAACTAATTTTTGGTATTTTTAAGCAAGAGAATTTGGCTCTAATACTTCCTAAAAGTCTCTTCCTCTGACATGAAGACACCATTGTTTCTGCCTCTCCTTTGTCTTAACCTTTACTATCACAGAAATGTCACCTCTTCTGAGTTTAAAAAAGTAGTGTGAATGTAGGGAGGCATGCTGGCATGATATTTGGACATTGATATATCCTAGTCATTTTCTGTTATTTTTATGTTGAATTAGATTTATCATCTAGCCAAGTACCTTGCAGACACAGCCACTGCCCAGAGGCCTGAAATGCTCACTCACTCAAAGCTCCAGCCTAGCCCTGACTAGGAAGACAGGGCCTGGAGTGAGAAATTTTCCAAAGAGAACATTGAGACAGTAATGAAACATTCTAGAAAGGGAACACCATTTTAATCATAAGTTTGCCTATTCTGGGCTCTAGATATATGAAACAGATGCAGTTTCAGTGTCTAGAGCGAATATACTTCTGGAGTTTTTAAGCCCTCAGTTCTTATTTAGATCAGTGTTGTATAGTATAAACCACCTTGAGTCATTTTGGAACATGAACTATATAATAGATTAGAAGATGTCATATGAAAAACATACATAACAAGTAAATTAAAAGATGAATATAAAAAGTAATAGATATGTAAATTACTAAACTACTTACCACTATTAAAACATGATTGAATACAAAAATGGAATTATGCTGACTCTGAGATTCCCAGGTGGCTCAGTGCTAAAGAATCTGCCTGCCAAGGCAGGACACACAAGAAATGCGGATTCAAACCCTGGATTGGGAGGAAGCCCTGGAGTAGGAAATGGTAACCCACTCCAGTATTCTTGCCTGGAAAATTCCGTGGGTAGAGGAGCCTAGAAGGCTACAGATCATGGGATGGCAAAGAGTCAGACATGACTGAGCAACTGAGCACATGCTGACTATATTAACTGAAACTATTTTTTATTAAAATATTTGATGCAACTCAAATTATTAACTTTGGTTAACTTCCTTGTCTTTTACAGATATGAGAAAAATCATGTTAGTTCAGTTTAGTCGCTCAGTCTTGCCCGACTCTTTGCAACCCCATGGACTACACCACACCAGGCCTCCCTGTTCATCAAAACTCCTGGAATTTACTCAAACTCATGTCCAGTGAGTTGGTGATGCCATCCAACCATCTCATCCTCTGTCTTCCCCTTCTCCTCCTCCCTTCAACCTTTGCTAGCATCAAGGCCTTTTCACTGAGTCATTTCTTCACATCAGGTGACCAAAGTATTGGAGTTTCAGTTTCAGCATCAGTCCTTCCAATGAATATTCAGAACTGATTACCTTTAGGGTGGATCAGTTGGATCTCTATGCAGTCCAAGTGAATCTCAAGACTCATTCCAACACCACAGTTCAAAACCATTAATTCTTTGGCGCTCAGCTTTCTTTATAGTGCAAATCTCACATCCACACATGACTACTGGAAAAATCATAGCTTTGATTAAACGGACCTTTGTTGACATAATAATGTCTCCACTTTTTAATAGGCTGACTAGGTTGGTCATAACTTTTATTCCAAGGAATAAGAGTCTTTTAATTTTATCACTGCAGTCACCATCTGCAGTGATTTTGGAACCCCCCAAAATAAGTCTGTCACTGTTTCCATTGCTTCCTCATCTATTTGCCATGAAATGATGACAACAGATGCCGTGATCTTAGTTTTCTGAATATTGAATTTTAAGCCAAAGTTTTTACTCTTCTCTTTCACTTTCATCAAGAGTCTCTTTAGTCCTTCTTGCTTTCTGCCATAAGGGTGATAAGATGAGCAATAACCTTATAAGATGAGAAATAACCTCATCTATATTTCTGAAGTTATTGCTATTTCTTTCATAATCTTGATTCTAGCTTTTGCTTCATCCAGCACAACATTTCTCAAGATATACTATGCAGGTAAGTTAAATAACCAGGGTGACAAAGTATAACCTTGCCATGCTCCTTTCCCTGTTTGGAACTGGTCTGTTCCATGTCCAGTTCTAACTGTTGCTTCCTGACCTGCATACAGATTTCTCAAGAGGCAGGTCAGGTGCTCTGGTATTTCCATCTCTTTCAGAATTTTCCACAATTTGTGGTGATCCACACAGTCAAAGGCTTCGGCAGAGTCAACAAAGGAGGAATAGATACTTTTCTGGAACTTTCTTGCTTTTTCGATGATCCAACAGATGTTGGCAATTTGATCTCTGGTTCCTCTGCCCTTTCTAAATCCAACTTGAACATCTGGAAGTTCATGGTACACTTACTGTTGAAGTCTGGCTTGGAGAATTTTGAGCATTACTTTACTAGCATGTGAGATGAGNCTTTTGCTTCATCCAGCACAACATTTCTCAAGATATACTATGCAGGTAAGTTAAATAACCAGGGTGACAAAGTATAACCTTGCCATGCTCCTTTCCCTGTTTGGAACTGGTCTGTTCCATGTCCAGTTCTAACTGTTGCTTCCTGACCTGCATACAGATTTCTCAAGAGGCAGGTCAGGTGCTCTGGTATTTCCATCTCTTTCAGAATTTTCCACAATTTGTGGTGATCCACACAGTCAAAGGCTTTGGCAGAGTCAACAAAGGAGGAATAGATACTTTTCTGGAACTTTCTTGCTTTTTCGATGATCCAACAGATGTTGGCAATTTGATCTCTGGTTCCTCTGCCCTTTCTAAATCCAACTTGAACATCTGGAAGTTCATGGTACACTTACTGTTGAAGTCTGGCTTGGAGAATTTTGAGCATTACTTTACTAGCATGTGAGATGAGCACAATTGTGCAGTAGTTTGAGCATTTTTTGGCATTGCCTTTCTTTGGGATTGGAATAAAAACTGCCCTTTTCCAGTCCTGTGGCCACTGCTGAGTTTGCCAAATTTGCTGGCATATTGAGTGCAGCACTTTCACAGCATCATCTTTCAGCATATGAAACAGCTCAACTGGAATTCCATCACCTCCACTAGCTTTGTTCATAGTGATGCTTCCTTAAGGCCCACTTGACTTCGCATTCCAGGATGTCTGGCTCTAGGTGAGTGATCACACCATCATGATTATCTGCGTCATGAAGATCTTATAGTTTTTCTGTGTATTTTTGCCACCTCTTCTTATTATCTTCTGCTTCTGTTAGATCATATCATTTATGTCTTTTATTGTGCCTATCTTTGCATGAAATATTCCCTTGGTGTCTCTAGTTTTATGGAAGAGATCTCTCATCTTTCCCATTCTATTGTTTTCCTCTATTTCTTTGCACTGATCATTGAGGAAGGCTTTCTTATATCTCCTTGCTATTCTTTGGAACTCTGCATTCAAATGGCTACATCTTGCCTTTTCTCCTTTGATTTTCACTTCTCTTCTTTTCACAGATATTTGTAAGGCCTCCTCAGACAGCCATTTTGCTTTTTTGCATTTCTTTTTCTTGAGGATAGTCTTGATTCCTATCTCCTGAACAGTGTTACAAACCTCCGTCCATAGTTCTTCAGCCACTTTGTCTATCAGATCTAGTCCCTTGAGTCTCTTTGTCACTTTCACTGTATAATAATAAGGGATTTGATTTAGGTCATACCTGGATGGTCTAATGGTTTTCCTACATTTTTCAATTTAAGTCTGAGTTTGGCCATAAAGAGTTCATTATTTGAGCCACAGTCAGCTCCCAGTCTTGTTTTTGCTGACTATATAAAACTTCTCCATCTTTGGCTGCAAAGAATATAATCAGTCTGATTTCAGTGTTGACCATCTGGTGACATCCATGTGCAGAGTTTTCTCTTGTGTTGTCAGAAGAGAGTGTTTGTTATGAAAGCTGCATTCTCTTGGCAAAACTCTATTAGCCTTTGACCTGCTTCATTCCATATTCCAAGGCCAAATTTGCCTGTTACTCCAGGTGTTTCTTGACTTCCTACCTTTGTATTCCAGTCCCCTATAATGAAAAGGACATCTTTTTTGGGTGTTCTAGAAGGTCTTGTAGATCTTCTTAGCTTCAGCTTCAGCTTCTTCAGCATTACTGATCAGGGCATAGACTCCAATTACTGTAATATTGAATGGTTTGCCTTAGAAACAAACAGAGATTATTCTGTCGTTTTTGAAATTGCATCCAAGTACTGCATTTCAAACTCTTTTGTTGACTGTGATGGCTACTCCATTTCTTCTAAGAGATTCTTGCCCATAGTAGTAAATATAATGGTCATCTGAATTAAATTCCCCCATTCCAGTCCATTTTATTTCGCTGATTCCTAAAATGTCGACGTTCACTCTTGCCATCTCCTGTTTGACCACTCCCAATTTGCCTTGATTCATGGATCTAACATTCCAGGTTCCTATGCAATATTGTTCTTTACAGCATTGGACCTTGCTTCTATCACCAGTCACACCCACAGCTGGGTACTGATTTTGCTTTGGCTCCATCTCTTCTGTCTTTCTGGAGTTATTTCCCCACTGATCTCCATAGAGTATTGGGCACCTACGGACCTGGAGAGTTCATCTTTCAGTGTCCTATCTTTTTACCTTTTCATACTGTTCATGGGGTTCTCAAAGAAAGAATACTGAAGTGATTTGCCATTCTGTTCTCCAGTGGACCACATTTTGTCAGAACACTCCACCATTACCCATCCGTCTTGGGTGACCCTATGCTACATGGCTCATAGTTTCATTGAGTTAGACAAGGCTGAGGTCCATGTGATCAGATTGTTTAGTTTCCTGTGACTGCGGTTTTCAGTCTGTCTTCCCTCTGATGGATAAGATTAGAAGGCTTATGGAAGCTTCCTGATTAAAGAGACAGACTGGGGAGGAAGCCAGGTCTTGATCTGATGGGCTGGGTCAGGCTTAGTGCTCAGTGCTCGGTGCTCAGTTCAGTCGCTCAGTCATGTTCGACTCTTTGCGACCCCATGAATCACAGCACACCAGGCCTCCCTGNTTTTCCATTCCTGTGGCAACTGCTGACTTTTCCAATTTTGCTGGCATATTGAGTGCAGCACTTTCACAGCATCATCTTTCAGGATTTGAAATAGCTTAACTGGAATTCCATCACCTCCACTAGCTTTGTTCATAGTGATGCTTTCTAAGGCCCACTTAACTTCACATTCAGGATGTCTGTCTCTAAGTGAGTGAAAACTTAAATCCAATTTTTTTACTGAAGGGCAGTGCTTTTGTCCCCTCCCTGTTATTTGACCTGAGGTCAAACTGTGATGGAGGTAATGAAAATAGTGGCGACCTCCTTCTAAAGGTCCCATGTAGGAACTGTTGCACTCAGTGCCCCCAACTCTGCAGCAGGCCACGGCTGACCTATGCCTCCACTGGAGACTCCTGGGCATCCTGGGCAAGTCTGGTTCAGTCTCTTATGGGGTCACTGCTCCTTTTTCTGGGTCCTGGTGCACACAAGGTTCTGTTTGTGCCCTCGAAGAATCTATTTCCAGCGCCTGTTAAGTTGTGGTAGCTCTGTCGTAGAGTTAGTGGCTACCTCCTCCAAGAGGGCTTGTGCCATACCCACGTCTGCTGCACCCAGAGCCCCTGTCCCTGTGGCAGTCCACTGCTTACCTCCACAGGAGACACTCAAACACAGTTCTATCTCAGTCTCTGTGGTGTCTCTGGGCCATGGTGTGCACAAGGTTTGTTTGAGCCCTCTAAGCATGTCTGGTGGGAATCGGATTTGATTCTAAATGTCAATTTGCCCCTCTTACCATGTTTCTGGGGCTTCTCCTTGCCCTTGGACGTTGGGTATCTGCTCAAAGATGTGCAGCTCTGGGCAGCCACTGCTCAGCACCTACCATCTTACTGGGGATTCTCTACCCTTGATCATTGAGAGGCCTCAGTGACATCAGGTCCAGTCCATAGAGGCCGGAGGGTCAGGTGGGCCAGTAGGGCTTCATTTGGAATTAGAGGCATGTTCAGTTTGTTTACTACTTAATGTATAAAAGATTTAATTTTGTATATATCGACATATTATTACCATCCTAGTTTTACATTTTCCTTTAAATTTTGAGAAAATTCATTTGAAAAGCTGTATTCTTTCATTTAGCATACTTATGTACATGTCTCAACCTAGATAGCATATTCAAAAGCAGAGACATTACTTTGCCAACAAAGGTTCATCTAATTAAAAGACGCTTACTCCTTGGAAAAAAAGTTCTGACCAACCTAGATAGCATATTCAAAAGCAGAGACATTACTTTGCCGACTAAGGTCCGTCTAGTCAAGGTTATGGTTTTTCCTGTGGTCATGTATGGATGCGAGAGTTGGACTGTGATGAAGGCTGAGCACTGAAGAATTTATGCTGTTCAACTGTGGTGTTGGAGAAGACTCTTGAGAGTCCCTTTGGACTGCAAGGAGATCCCACCAGTCCATTCTGAAGGAGATCAGCCCTGGGTATTCTATGGAAGAAATGTTGCTAAAGCTGAAACTCCAGTACTTTGGCCACATCATGTGATGAATTGATTCACTGGAAAAGACTCTGATGCTAGGAGGGATTTGGGGCAGGAGGAGAAGGGGACGACAGAGGATGAGATAGCTGGATGGCATCACTGACTTAATGGATGTGAGTCTGAGTGAACTCCAGGAGTTGGTGATGGACAAGGAGGCCTGGCACGCTGTAATTCATGGGGTCGCAAAGAGTTGGACACAACTGAGTGACTGAACTGAACTGATGTATATGTCTCCCTTACCCAATCTTCAAAGGGCAGACAAAATAAATTATTAAAACAGAAATGGGCTTACAAAACTCCTGGTTAAAACAGTGAGTAGCATCTACTGTCTTTAGAGTAAGATATGAAATCCTTACAAAATATAAGAGAATTTACATGGTGTCTTCCAAGTCTTTCTCTTTAGGAATAGATTGTCACATCTATCCTCTTTATTTTAGTTTTTGATATAACTTCCAAACTACAACTTTAGTTTAGTGGTTCTCATGGGACTGACCCTCTCTGGTCACAGTAATGAATGTGTGGCCTCATTTAGGATAGCCAGGAGTTTATAAGGATTTTTATGTTATATTTTGGATATGAGACTATAAAGTCCTTTTTCTCCTGTAACACAAGGAGTGACCCTGGCTCCTAACTTAGGTAGAAAGACTGTCTATTAGAATGAAGAGAGAAACAGAATGAGTCCTGGTGGCTTTTCATTTCTGGGTTCTGGCCCCTGAAGTGAACTGAGCAGTCTTGGTTTCAAATTTCTTATAGCTTTGCTTCATTGATTATTGCTTTGGTTTCATTGGTTATTGTTTGTCTTTTGTTTATTCCCATTGTTATTCAATATTCATTCATTTATCACAGGTTTACTGTATACCAGTAAATGATGCAATATTCCAGCATAAATTTTTAAAGTATGATGGAATATTACAATTCAAGGAGGATTCCATTCCTGACTGCATTAGTTTATATACAATTTATTTGGGGGAATTTATCTGACCTCTTCTTGCCTTGATATGAAAAAATGCAAAAACAATGTTTTTTACCAAAACATTTCTCAGTCTTTTGAATGACTTCCCCTTGTGGGTCTTGAGTTACAGGTTGCTGGCTAACACAACAGTCTATACCACCTCATTCTATATACTTCACATATTCTTCTGTTATTCCACTTCTGTAACCCTTTCCACTCTCCTTAGAAAGACCACAGGTTCTTTTCCTTGTCCGACTGTTTTAAATAACCATTTATCTGAAGGATTGAATTTGAACATGTTTTATTCCAAATCTCATATATTTATACACTAAGTTAAACAGACTGATATTAATGGTTCTCAGTAAATGCATTTGAATACCTGAATTCTGAACACAAAATGCCACAATATGGTTCTGACCTCAGTGTGTCTAAATTGTTAAAATAGGCATTAGTTCTATATGAGGCAAGCTGGATCAAATGTAACTGCAACTGTATTATTGGTAAACACTATGCTCACTAAAGAAATCACTTTATGAAAATGTACAACAGCTAGCCTAAGCTAGTTCAGAGGACAAGAGTTATTATTTCCCATAGTTTTTTTGGACTCTCCTTAGAATGTGAATTGTTAAGAATGGATATCCTTATGTGTTCAGTATTTCACCATTAGTCATGATATTGGCTGTAGACTTTGTCTTTTAACAAACTGAGGAATTTCTCTTCTAGTCTTAGTTTATTGATAATTTTTAACAGAAGTTAAGGTTGATTTTTTCAAATATCTGTTGAAATGGTTTATTTAAACTACCTTGCATTATATAGATGGCATTTACTCCATAGTAATGTATCATTCTTTTAATACGTTGTTGAAGTCAATTACCACTATTTAAAAGCATTTTTGCATCTATATTCATGAGCAATATTGGTCCATAAATTACTTTTATTGTCTTTGTGAAGGTGGAGGGATTATGGTTTTTCTAAATTCATAAAGCAAGTAGGAAGAGACACCTCTTCTTTTGTTTCTTGGGCGAGTTCGTGTAAGATTGGTATTTTTTTTTCTTAAGTATTTGATAAAATTCAACAGTGAAATACTGAGCATGAAATTTTCTTTGTAGCAATGCTTTTGAGTATGAATTCTGTTTCTTTAGTAGACACAGGGCTATTACAGTTTCCTATTTCATGGAATGTGAGTTCTGTTTATTTGCATTTTCCAAGAAATGTGTCCATTTCAACACATTTTTCCAACTAGTTGGTGTTAAGTAGTACAAAATAATATCTCTTACTCTTTCAGTATCCACAAGCTCTATAGCAATAACTCCTCTCTTATTCCTACTAATTTGTGGGATCTCTTTTTCCTTCTTGGTCAATCTGAGTAAGTGATGATAAGGATTTTTGTTTTATTTCCATTGGTCCATTTTTTAAAAATCTGCTCAAAGAATCAACACGTGATTTTGCATTTTTTTTTCTATTTGTGTTCAGTCTTCTATTTCTGTGGTCGGACTGTAATTTACTTTTCTTTTTTATGTATTTTAAGGTGAAATATGGGATGATTGATTTTTAATATTGTAGAAATTATTTTTCCCCTCCAGTGATAGCAAATAAAAGCTATAAGATATTCTTTAAATCCTACTAGAGTATATATTATGAATTTCATATGACTTTTTCATTATCATCAGATTTGAATTTTTTCTAATTTTCTCATGTGACCCAACAATTATATACACATGAATAATGCTAAATTTCTAAATAATTGGCATTTCCTGTGATCTCTTCTTGTTATTAATTTCACTTGCATTTAATGTGATCTGAAACATGCTTTCCATATTTTTAATCATTTTAAATTTATTGGCCATTCTTTTTAAAGGGAAAACACATAGTTCTCCTATTTCACATACAGCAAATATAAACCTGAGATCTTATTGATCGCATAACCTTTAACTACATCCTCACTTTCTTAGAGAGATCCTAAATTATGGCAGCAGAAAGCTAGTAAATTTGAAAATCACTGCACTTTTAAGCAGTTACTACTTAATATACTTAATATATAAAAATACTTAATATCCTGGTACTTTGGCAAAATTTACAAATTATATAACTTAAAAATATTTCCAGAATAATAAAGATGACACAAAAGGAGGGAAAAGATTTGAGGGAAGGAAAGAAGGGCCACCAAGCCCTACTGAGTCTAATTATTGTGTTTAAAGTAAGACAAATGTCATTTCATAAATCAACAGTTTCTATTTTTCTAAGGTCATAGAACACACACATTTTTTAATTGTATAATACAATTCTCCCCATGAATTGTTTCCATGTAATTGTTTACTTTGTCACTGAGAAAAGACGAGTCTATTTATATTCCATGTAATTCATTTCTGAAAAGATTACTCTATCACTTTAATTCCCAGAAAATAAAATCACACAGACTCTCACCAGTATTCAAAAAAGACCACAAAAAGTCCAAAACATAAGAAGAGTACTTTGAACAAACTGAAGACTTACTGATCAAGCCATCACCAGAGAATTTCAGAGGAAAGCATAATGTTCATCCTATCAACAAAAATACATTTTGCCTCTGGCAATGCTAAGGGCAGACATGTCCCATATAGATTTAAGAGTCCTGAATACTGTTTAGATGAAATTTTTGTTAGACTAGATGTCAGTAGAATAAACAAAAAGTTTTTTAATTGTATTTTAAATGGTGCTCAGCACGAGTGCAGTGTATCTATTAATACTAAGAACATGAACAGCTCTGAATTTAGACATAAAAGCATGGTAGTCTCATTCAACTTAACTAATATTTGTATCCTGAAATAGTCATATTTTGAATAAATTTTGAAGATTTTTCTCTTATAAAGCATGATTTTAAGGTGCTTACTTTCCTTTTCTTAATATACATGGCAGATTGCATTTTGGCTATGGTTCATGGAAAACATAGTAGCTCCTGGTTCATTGCTCATGTAGAAAGCTACAACAACCTCCCCCTTAGCCTCACTGTCTTTCCCAGAGGCTTTCTTATCAATCTATCATGGTGAAATAAAGAAAGCTTTCAACATGCAAAGATGATCATGCATCTCTTCCACCCCTTACTACTTTCCATTGACTTGCCATTGGCCTTAGATTATTATACATTTACATATAGACAACCAAACATGAACTCTGTGGACACTATGTGAACTAGCCATCTGTTGCCTCTCTAGCTTCATAGCTTATTACTCTACTATCATCTACTTTCTAGCCTTTATGATTTTTATTTGAGGTAGATAAATTATTTTATGGCTTATAATTTCACGATCTTTCGTGTTCTGAGAGATTTACACAAATCACATCCTTTCCTTGAATACTCTTCCTTACACCTGCTTTTCATCTGAAGATCTTTTACTTGTATTTTATGTCTTGTTGGTATGCTAGTTCATCTAATGAGACTTTTCCATTTAAAAATTTCTATTCTTTTTGTCAAAATAGCTTGTAATACTCTGTATCTCTGTCTATATACTTGTTTGTACTCCTTCCTAAATTTATGTGTTTTTTGAAGAATATTTATTACATTTACAATTTTATCCCCAGGAACCAGCAAAGTAACTTGCACATAATAAAAATCTTTAATATGAATGCTTTAAATTGTGTACAGCTCATATGGTAAAAAAAGATGTCATGTTGCATTCTAAATGTAATTTCTATATAGTCAATACATACTGTGTGCACATACATATAGAGTTTTTGCCATTAATTTATTAAAATTATTCTATTTTAATTAACTGTTTCAATCTTAACTTTACATATTGCTCATTTAAGATCTACTGATATTTCCCTCTGGATTAGTTTTGCACGCTCACCCTTGTTTCACCCATGTTCTACTGTAGACATATCCATTTAGACATGTGTACATGCACACACATATGTTAAATACATTTTTTAAGAAATATGACATTTGACTATTTCATTAATTTGTTTTTAACATAATTATTTTAACTTTTAATTTTATTTATATTTAGTACTGGCCATCTGTGCTATTCACATACTTGAACCTGCAGTTCCACTTGAGCTGTGCAGGATTACTGCATCATCAGTTGGATAAACTATCTTATCTCACAATGACCTGATCCCATCTCACATTCTTAATTAGCGAGTGAACAGTCCAACACTGAATGAGGTCTGTTTCACAATGAAGAACAATATCTAAGGATTAAAAAGCAGAATTGCTTTGAACACTTGGCCCCCACATTCCAGTTATCCTTTTCTGACACCTCCCACTTGAGACTACAAGGGTCAGAAGGATCTTGGGCTCCTGATTTCAAGGACTCTATCTGTAAAAAAAATTAAGATCAACCTGTTTTTAACCCTCTGCTCATAGACGCTTCTGTCCTCCTTGAACTTACTTTAGGGTATTACCATTTGACAACTGTACCTCTCCAGTCACCTAGACTGCAGTTGACTAATACAGGTTGCTAAACCCAATCTGGCCAAAATACTGTCTATGGCCTGACATGAAGAAAAAATGGATGAACCAGAATGGCTCTTTCGGGAATTTCATCTAAGAAATTCTAAATGATTGAGTCCATTTTTAGGGTTGACAAATGGGCAAATCTAAATGGATATTATATACAAGAAGTCAGAGAAGGCTTGACAGTCAACCAGCCCTATGAGCAAAGAAAATGATAAGGTTGATAAAGAGAAAAGAAGAGAGAAGGTACAGAGAGAGATGTCAAGATCACATAAGAATGAAAATGGTCCATGTCCATGAGAGTTGAGGAGAATTCTATGCCTCTAGGCAGGCTGTTGGTTGTGCTCATTATTTTCAAACTACAGAAACAAACAATGACTAATAAATAGAAAAATAATTAATTGAGATAGAGTCCAGAATTGACAGAGAAACTGAAAATGACTAAAATATAGAAATAAACATTTTGCTTGTTAAATTCTAACATCTAGTTCTTGGGAAAAACAAAATTATATATAAAGAACTTGATAGAAAAATCTGAATAAAACACTCCAAATAGAATGGACAGTGGAAATTACAAATTATGTATATTTCCACTTTTCTTTTACAGTGAGTGGTTCTGTGTACTAGATTTAAAAATGTGCAGGTCTATTTGTTTCTTAAACAAAATAAGTGTACAGATAATCTTTGGAGATTATTTGAATAAATATATCAGCACCTAAATTATCATAGTGAATTAGCTACCCAGCATCAAGGGTCCAGTCTTTCGGGGAACCTAGCATTGGGCTTTCTAGAAAGCTAGAAAATGAGTTTCATATTGTCCAGGACAATAATCTCCATCCTCATAAACAAGCTTTTTTTTTTCTTTTAAGCTAAAACTTAGATAATCCCCCAAAGTAATTTATCTGGATGTGGGCTCTATCTATCCTGGAAGAATTTATGTTGTACCATTTTAAGCTTTGGATTACTAAAAAAAAAAAAAAAAAAAAAACTATAAAACAAATATAAACATAGATTCATTGATGTGAAAGTGTAATCTCAACAAACAAATTTTTTGAGCCAGAAAAAAGAGACAAACTACCTACAAAGGTATGATTTCAAGATATTGTTTCTCATTAACAAATATAGATGTGTATATCTATATACGCAAGCAGTAATAGCTTTAGAATACTGAAAAAGAAAAAACCGTCAGTTTTGAATCTTACATCTAAATGAACCATCCTTTACAAGTAAAATAAAATATAGCTGAATTATTAATATAAAAAAGTTTATCACTTGCAGAACACCACTATAATAATCATCAAAGGTTATGTTTTACAAAGAAAAATAAACCAAAATTAAACCCCGTGGCTTTCAGCTAGGGCATTTGAATCCATCATCAAATCTGCCGTGAATGAAGAAACCAGGATGATTTTACTAAAAAAATAAAGAAAGCCCACTTGCTTTAAAAGATGACAGGGATTTGAAAATTCATAAACATCTCCTTTGCTTAACAAGTACAGCAGATGCAATTTTATGGTAAACATACGCAGCTTCTAAGAGTTTGAAGATCTTGCAACGAGAAAAAGTTGATATATCCAGAAGCAGACAAGGGCTGCTAATCACAGACCTTAAAACTCTTGCACCATGCTGCTATTTGTTAAGAAGAAGTAGATTTTGTTACTCAGTAAACAGATGTTGTCCTATGATTAATATAATTATCTGAAAATATTTAAAATACGTTTGATTCTGTTGCATGATTTCCAAATACATATGTAACAACTAAATGACCAAATAATATTAACCAAAAAAAAGAAAAAGTTAAAATTTAGGCTAATATTTTATTGCCTCTGGATGGACAAAATCATAGTTTCTTTATTTTTTTTAAGCTGTTGTGTTTTAAATCAATTTGAAGTTATTTTCCTAAATGGAAATGGCCTAGGTGAAATGTAATGCACAGAAATATAGAATATGTGGTGTAGTGTGTGGAAAAAGTACTTCTTCACTGCAAGAAAAAAATTGTTAATTCTACCTCAAAATGGTGTCAATAAAAAATGCATATTTGTTAATGCTGCCTTCTGTAGAAATTGAAATTTATTTAAAAGTGTTTTCCCAATTGGTATAATCCTTTGTGGTCTAACTTTTCTGAGCACTTAACACTTTGCTAGACTAGAATACACTACTGTGAAAGTCATAATGGGAAAACAGAAGTGACAATACAAAATCATTTATTTCACTGGACTTTCTTACTAAGCAATAAAATTCTAGAAAGAATATGTGACCAAAACAAACATGTGTACACTGATGATTATTGTCACACAGACTGAAGGATTTCACTTACATAAAAACTGAATTTGATATAAAAGTTAATCTTTAATTTTACTTATTATGGTTAATTTGGAGTGGATCAATCATACATGTCAGGATTATTATCATTATCAAAAGAAAAAACAGAAATATAAAATATTGTTTCTTGTGCTATAAACTCCAGAAACTATTGCAAATAGGAATAGGAAAACCTAAGGAAACTATATATATTCTTTAGGTGACATAATTAATATTATTAAAGTACTAGACACATAATGGGAATAGTAAAATATAATAATTTCAAATCAGTTATATAACTACCCTTCAATTTTGTTGATAAGTCAAAATGTTTGATTTTGTGATATATTTTAAATTATTGTTTTACAGAACATTTGAAAAAGAAGCATAAAATTGTAATTTCCTGAAGTGCCTTCAAAAACTCTCTTTCAGAGAGAATTATAAATCATAGAGTTTAAGACTGGTCCATTTCACCTTGAAGCATTCATAAACTTAATTCATTTTTATTTTCTGGAGATTGTTTTGACCTAGAAAATCTGACTTGCTTTCCTGTTTAAAATGCACTTTAATATTTGAATTAAATGTGCCAGATTTTTTTCTCAAAACCCCTACTACCACACTTATTCATATATATGTATCTATTATATATACATATATTAGATATATGATCCTATTATTACTGTCATTTCATTTAAATGAGAGTGGTCCATGATACTTTTACTTTTCCTTTTATTGAAGCACAGTTGATTTACTCAATATGACATTTTTAAGCTACATATAAACTTAAAAATCTTGAGAATGTTTTCTGTCCAGCATTGCCTGCAGATCTTTCTTCAGTTTTTTCATTAGGGCTTTTCTTTCTTTCTTTCCTTTTATTCCTTTTATTTTTCACTCCATTTTCAAAATGCTTTTCTATGAAATGATTTGGTTTCTGTGCACTATACCTGATATAACCTATACCATGCAGTGCCTTCAGTGAATTTCCTCCCCGAGTGTTTAGAAAAAAGCAGTGGAGATGGTAACAAGAACTTTATTGTTTACACTTTCTTTTCTGCTACTGAAAATGTGGGGAAAACATCATGCATAAAACATTTTGTCTGGCCACCCTCACTATGCCCCTTGCTATATTTTAGGGACTTATTCTCAAAGCCACCATATGGCCTGAAGTTTTTTTAGTGTATCTAAATAAAGACTTGAAGTTCTTTGCTTTGTGCCCCCTGTCTCCAAGACAAAATTTGTGAATTGCTTTTAAAAGTCAATTTTAAAACTCTACCCCTTGGTAAAAAAAACAAAATTAAAAACAACTTAGGAAGAGTTGAACATGACAAAATAAGAGTTCAAGGAGATTTAGAGATACTGTCAGAAGTTTTGCTGAAGTTAGAGGAAACAATTTAAAGGTTATTCCAAGGAACTTGCAGTTCTTATTTTAATGCTAATGAACCAAGAAATATTAGGCTAAGAGAGTTAATCTGTATTCAGAGCATTCAAATAAATTAAATGAAAAAAGTTCAGATCTAACACAACTTGCAAATGCTGGTTTTAATAATTGTCACATCAGCTGAGTATTTATCTAATCAACCTTGCTAAATTTACCTTTCTTACTAATATTGCTTTTTTCACCCCATTTTAGTGGCATTATAGTCAAACTGAGGATTTCCCTCTGCATCAGTTGAGAAAGGAGACAATAATGTCCTTATTTGTTGATGGATTTTTTAAGTGGGAGAAACTATGTTGGGGTCATTTTAAAGTACATGCTTCTCAGGTCAACTCCTATCCCTCTGAAGCACGAATGAATATTAGTTCTTTTCTTTCTTCTTTATCTGAGAATCTTGTTTAAAATCTATATCTTACACAATATTTTCAAAAACTTCACTAGTTTATAATAACATTCTATAGTCTATAATCAAAATGATTTCTACAATATTATTTTGTGTATATCACTCTGGTCTCCACACTAGTTTTCCGTGTAAGTTCTCTTCCCTTGCAATGCCATCAATCTCGTGTTTTTTTGACTAATCACTAATAAAATGACATATACAAAGATTGGAATATGAGACAATGGCTCTCTTCACTCAAGTAACATCTGTCCCACGCACAAGTAAGAGTATGAAGTTTTTTGCGATGTGAGACAATCTGTCCAGAGACCTTGTGAGCTCAGGCTCCTCAAGCAACTCAGAATGACAAAGCAAGTAATATGTTGGCATAAATGTCATCTACTTGGAGCACACCACACCGAGTAAGATGTAAAAACAAGCTTTTATAATGTTTTCTGATGTAGCTTAAATGTATACTTCAACTTAAGATTTCTTGAGCCTTCTGTCATATTCTTTTGCTTCCTCTCATAACCGAGAAAAAAATTCATTCACCTTGTCACTGGTTGATTCACTTATAGCATCCACAATGTTTTCATGAAAGAGTTAATGCTAATTTTATAATCTTCTACATGGCATATTTCAAGGAGGACTTCTTGCAAAGGTTCTTAATGTAAAAGAAATTTCACAGAGAATATTGGGAAAAATAAACGTGTAAAAGGAAGTCATTTGAGGATTAGGGATAAGTGTGAAAAAGGGACAGAGCCTACTTATATGACGAGAAAATTATTTTCAATTTGGAGCTTATAATGAACATTCTTTTTTAATAAAAATGACCTTTTTAAAAAATGAAGAGGCGTACCTTCTCCTTTAGCAAGTATATTGCATTAATAATTGTCAAGCTGCAATTAGAAGAGGAGCATGCTTTCAATTCTTATAACTTTTCTCTAAAATGCTGGCACATGAAAAGAAGTGCCCCGGACAGATGGGAAATTAGCATGTCATAAAAATCTATAATAGATGGGCTGTTGCTGTCAATCTCATGAAAGTAATTACATCACAATGACTTCTCCTGAAAATTACTATGGACTTACAAGGGAAATATGCATGTAAGGCAAACAACAATATAAGTAAATATTATCTCCTTTCAATACAGTTTTCCAATCTCTTTTTAGTTGTTTGCTAAGATAGAGACTTTCAAATTATCTTTTAAGAGTGAAAAGTGAAAGCAGTTCAGTCATGTCCAACTGTTTGTCCATGGAATTCTCTAGGCTGGAATATTGGAGTCGATAGCCTTTCCCTCCTCCAGGGGATCTTCCCAACCCAGGGATCGAACCCAGGTCTCCCTCTTTGTGGGTGGATTCTTTACCAGCTGAGCCACCAGGGAAGCTGGAGCATACTGGAGTGGGTAGCCTATTCCATCTCCAGAGGATCTTCCTGACCCAGGAATTGAACCAGTATCTCCTGAATTGCAGGCAGATTCTTTTCCAGATGAGCTAAAAGGGAAACTTCATGCAAAAACTTTACTTTTTAAGAGGAAGATGTGCACGTGATAATGCGGAGGGTGTTCAATCACCACACTGCTCAAGGATCAGTCTTCAGATGATGATCTCTGATCCTCCTGGGGCCAGATATAGAGGCTTTTCCCTTTACAGCATCTCCCTTTAAAGTGCCTGACGACCTCAGTCATGGAAACAAGGGTGGTCTATAGGAAGTCTGTTTGATAAGGTAACAAATCATGGGGTCAAAAGTAGGCATTAGAACTCCTTGAACAATTAGTGGGTAATATACTTGCTGCTTGTTAATCGGAAAATCCTTGTTAGCTTGCAAAGAGAGGGCAGCTAAATTATTTTGTTAGCATAGATGATGTTTAGCACTCATAGGAATGGAGGTTCATACTCTCTGCCAGCAGACTGAGTTTCTACAGGCCTCTCTAATTCTGGTGAAGGATCCAAAGAACTTGGTGATCTCTTGCTTTTACCTCTCCTCCCATGTTAATGAAGCTCCTCTTTCCTCATTTCCTCTAACCCAGGGTTTACCAACCTGGCACTATCAACGTTTGAATTGGGTTTTTCTGTGTGATGGAAGCCATCATGTGTGTTTTAGGATTCACAGCAGATATAGCCTGTACCCGCTAGAGGCCAAGGGTGCCCCTCCACCCTCAGTTATGGCAGCCAAAAATGATTCCAGAAACTGATACATGTGCCCAGACAAGGGGATTTTTTTTCCAGACATTGATATTCACTGTTTAGTTCTCAGTGAATTTTTTCTAACTGCATAAAATATAAAGCATTTCATCTTACATCTTTGCTGGTTTCACAGAAACAACAGTTCCCTTGAGGAAGTCAGTGTCTTAGGTCTAGCTGTCTGCAGTTGGGTAGAAGATACAGCCTTGGGAATTCAAGTCAAAAAAAAAAAATGTAATAAAAGAGAATGACTTCATATTTCAAAGGTTTCTTCCTCACTTCCATGTTCACCTGTGTAAAAGAATATGTCCCCTATAAACTCAAATGACTGAATCCACCAATTGAACTATGAAAATAGATTTGTTTTACAAAATTTGTTTTGATACAACCTGGATTTTTAGAACTGTGACCTTTTTAGTAACTAAAACATTTTGTATAGTTAGAAAGTGAAACCATAAGAAGTACAGGTGTGTTCAGTCTAGTTCAGACTATCCAATTAGTAATCTCTTCAAAATACATTTGGGATGACAAAAGAATATAAATACAAATCTATACATGTGTATACAATGTATATATATGCATATATACTGTGTGTATGCCTCAGCACTCTTTGAGACCCCGTGCACTGTAGCCCACCAGGCTTCTTGTCCATAGGATTTTCCAGGCAAGAATACTGGAACAGGTTGCTATTTCCACTTCAGGGTATCTTCCTGACTCAGGGATCAAACTCACATCTCTTGCATCCCCTGCATTAGCTAGCGGATTCTTTACCACTGTGCCACCTGGTTATATACATAAAATTTTTAAACTTGCCACTCCTTTTTGTTACATTAATGACATGAGTAAAATCACTAAGATGGTATATTCCATATTTTCCTGTGTAGAACTGCTTCAAATACATCTCATATCATGTCAAAGTTCACCTTTCAAAACAGATGTGGTAGGAATCTGTGTATATACATCACTTTTTTCTCCAGCATCAACTCTTTATATCATCTACTATACTAATATTTCAACTCCTACTGCCACATTCCCTGTAGATATATGTGTCAGCAATGTGCTTCCAAGTTTATTTGATATAGTTAAAATTCTGTTCGCTTCTCATTAACAGTTAAATATGCAACAGTGTCTTTTATGTAAGATGGCCCTAGATGCTGATAACATCTTCATTTTTTAAATGTAAAATAAATGGACTCATAACAGGTTTTTTCATGAAAAATTGTGATTTATTTTCTAAATACATCTTTTGGCATCATTAAATGAGATAGGTGGCATTGTTTGCACTAATTATGATAGGAAGTATATGTTCATATTGATGTATATGCAATGGGAATAGCGTTCTGTTTAAAAGAAAACATCTTAAACAGCTTATAATAAATATGACATTTTTTGTTATCTTAAAACAAGCCATCTCCTCAGAAGTACAAGAAATGTTATAAAATCATTATGATCACGGCAAGGAAATTCCCACTTCTTAGTTAAGCTTGAGCTCCCATATGTCCCTTTTACAGCATCTCAGAGGGTGTTGATGGAGTGAAGGACTGTGTTCCTCACTCATTTTCACATTTCACATTTTCATATTATCCCCCTGCCATTTGAAACACTCTATCTTGGGCTCTCAGGACCTCCTCTTCTCTTCATGTTTTCAAAGGCATATTTAAGGGTGTTTTTTTTTATTTTTTTTTCCCTACTACTGAACATATGGGAAAGTTTTAGTTTGATTTTTTTCCACTCACTCAATATTAACTTTGGAAACTTTGGGGTTTTATAGTTTTATTTTATTTTTTATTATTTTTATTTTTTTGTGAATATCATACTTTTCCTGTTTGTATAAGTTAAAAATAAAATAAATCTAACCTATGATATGTGATGATTTTTCAGGAAATATTTGGGTTAGAATGTCAAAAATCACAAGTCCTGATATATCTGCATTCATTCACACATTCGTTCATTTACTGTAAAAAATTTACTGAGTATATTATGATTTCTAGGAGTTCATAATTATGCTAGGAACTTGAAGGATAGTGTATCTGGCCTAAGGAGTGGAAACATATATGTTATAAATATATATATATATATATATAATCTCATAATGAATGTTATACAAAGGAATACTGTTCTATAAATCTACGCTATACTATATCTATACTCTCTATATAGTATGCATATATTATATACATACTATATATATCCATATATATATATTCTTTTCTCTAACATCCATTAAACATTGCAGTATATATACACATTAGGTTTATGAACAAAAGTTTCCCTGAATTTATTTGAGAGAAATTTTTAATTCCTGGGTTGGAAGATCCCCTGGAGAAGGGAAAGGCTATCCATTCCAGTATTCTGATCTGGAGAATTCCATGGAGTCACAGAGTCGGACACGACTGAGCAATTTTTACTTTCAATTTAAAATATCCTGATAGGATGGATAGAAACTTTAAGTGCTTTAAAACTGACCTTGGTAATTTTTTTAGGACTCCTTCATGAACATATATTTTTCTTGGGGTGCCTGACAATAAGCCTGCCACTGGCCAGGTGATTGGTTGTTCAAAATGTCATTCCTAACTTCCTGTTAGAGAAAGTAGAAATATTAGACAAGCATTTTTCTAAATAAATTAGAGCGATTACAGTTTACTCCCTCTCCCTAGTGAGAGAGGATTAAGTANCTGTCTCTTTCTTTATATAGATAGATAGATAGATAAAGATATATACATGTATATTTCCTAATAGTTTTGTTTCTTGAGAGAATCCAGACTTAATACAATGCTCAACCTATAGATCTTCCAGTGGAGAGAACATTTGAAGTCCCCACGATGAAACCAAGTTTCAAAGTATTCAAACTACTAAAGATAAGGACAGCCCCTGGTTTAATTGTTAAAAAGGTGAATTATCTCTGTTCCATTGAAGATAAAACAGCAGTTGCCGTTTGAATTACATTAAACAACCTGTGTGTATGCTAAGTCATTTCAGTAGTGTCTGACTCTGCGACCCTGTGGACTGTAACCCCCGCCAGGCTCCTCTGTCCATAGGGATTCTCCAGGCAAGAATCTTGGAGTATATTGCCATGCCCTCCTCCAGGGGATCTTCCCAACACAGAGACTGAACTTGCGTCTCTTATGTCTCTTGCATTGGCAAGCAAGTTCTTTACCATTAGTGCCACTTGGGAAGCTATTAAACAGCCTAGTATTTGTCAAATAGCGTAAACATGGCATATACATTTGTATTGTTGAATTTCCTGTCTTTCAAAGCTACAGATTTAATTTTAAGATTCTTGATTAGATTCCACAGAGAGAAAATACTTTCCTGTACTACACATTGACCCCTAAGGTGTACATAAACTTGATTATCAATCGCTCCTGTCAATTTTGCTTAGTAAGCCACAATTTTCTTCTTGTGTTCACTCAGTTTATGTTTTCCAGATGACTCAGTGAAACTGAAGGCAACCCAAGCTGTTCTGAGTCCTGATTAGACTGAGTCAGTCCTGATGATCAGAACTCCTAGAATTTGTGTTTGGCTCAGGAACATAAGCATGATCTTATTAGTGTCTGGCATCGAATCCCTGGATTTGTGGGTTAGGTGTCAGCAGATAATCTGCAATAGTCTGCTAAAATTCAAGGGAAAAATGTACTTCATTGTTAGAAATATATTGTTCCCTCTTTCCCTATGGATGTGAACAAATACCTTTCTTGCCTCAGTGAGCAGCCATCCCAGGGCTGAAGTCACATGGAGGAGCCAGAGTCAAGAGAACCATGTAGAAAAGGAGCCATAGACCCAAGTGCTCTGTACCTAGTGGTCATGATACCTCTGTACTTTCTGATACATGAAATAATGTGTTTTTAAATTTCCATCGTTTGTTTTTTTTTTAATTTTCTGAAATGCGATTTCTTGAAGCTGAAAAAAATTGTGACAAGAGCAGATCTGGCTTTGCTGCTCTTACTCCAAGGCCAGCTGATTGGGAGAATGGCTAGCAAGGTGAGTCAATTTTTTACCAGAGTGGGTGAAGAGGCAATGTGCATTTACTTCCAAGGTCCTTCCCAGTATTGGAAGCTCTCAAGTAACTTTAGACTGGCTATGAACATGTATTTGTCATACATGTATAGTTGTCATCAAGAAAATCATATACATTTAATAGAATTTTGCAACTGGAAAGGAAACTGGAGAACATAAAATCTAACTTCTCCTCCACTAAGAAAGTGAACATGTTTTCTTGTCATTAAAAATGAAGAAATGAGATGTATTTTTAAGGTAAATATAGTGTTTGTTTTTTTCTGGTGACCTGAAACTTAATTTTAGTTTATCTCTTCCTGAAATAATTTATTTTTTACAATTCTTGTATCTTAGAATATCATATTTGAAAACATCAAAGTTTAATTCTGATAATAGTTCCTAGTATCTCCAATCATGCCTTATTATAGGTTTTCTTTCATACTTTTCTATTTATCGATTGCAAGCTGATAGGCAATTGATCTAAATGTTTAAACATCATGAGGGTTAGTTCCTCTAGAAAGAATTTGTATTTACATCTTTGGATGCACTTGAGTACTGCCAGTTTGAATTTGCTTTATTTTATTCTCTAATCTTTAGGATTCCTGTGTCATACATGTGTATACCTTTGAACTTCAAAATTCCGTGACAACACTATGGATTCACATTAACATGGACATTTTTCCCTTCCTTCCTTTCTTTTTCAAATTTTAGCCAGTTCTAATAGAAATCAATGTAAGAGTAATCCCCTTCTGGTCACTATCTCAATTAAAAAAATTTTTTTTTTTCTCATTTCATCATTTCACATAACCACTTGGCTTTTGAGAAACGTGGCTTTATACAGCCATTTCAGTTCAAACACTGCCATATGAGGGAGTGTAAGGTCTCATACACTTTTCCCTACAGGGCCATTAAAGCTAGTTTCTTTAATGCAGTTCCAAGGTTATTTCTTGCTTTCTCTCCTGGATACATCCCTTATCCTACATTAATTCATTTAAAACTTTAATGTTAAATTTAATTGAATTATCATCCACCTCCTCAGTTCACACTTGATCCTTAAAATTCAGGCAGCCCAAGCGACGAAGCAGAGCATGTCTTTCTACTCGCTCTTCTTTCCCACTCATTCTATTTCTTCTGCGTCTATTTATCATCTTCAGTGTTAAGTGTGGGAGGAGAGACTGGGGAAAGGATAGAGATATTTGGTATATATATATATATTTTTGTCATCTAAAGCAAACATCTTCAAAAGTCAAAGTGTAAGGTGAAGGACTGGATAAATGTATTAACCAACTGTAATAAAACACATGCTTCTCAGTTATGACATATATTAAAGTACTCAAAAACTGTGTGCAATAAAATTCATATGCATTTTATGTAAAAATCAATGTATTTACTGCAATAACCTAAAGAAAATAAACAAAACCAAAGTGAGAGTAAAATTTCACATTTTTGAATGCTCCTAGGTAGTTAAAAACTTTGAGCAAGTCAATAAACTTTTCACTTTCAATTTCCTTTCCTATTAAAAAAGAAAATTTAGATCTGATGATCACTAATACTCTATCAATATAAAATTATTTTTTCCATAAATTAACTTTATTCTTACTGTGAAAATATTTCCTTTATATTTTATGATATTATGAAAAAATAAGATCTGAACTTCTTCAATAACCAACTTAATTTGAAAGTTAGCTGACTTAAATATGTAATAAANTTTCAATTTCCTTTCCTATTAAAAAAGAAAATTTACATCTGATGATCACTAATACTCTATCAATATAAAATTATTTTTTCCATAAATTAACTTTATTCTTACTGTGAAAATATTTCCTTTATATTTTATGATATTATGAAAAAATAAGATCTGAACTTCTTCAATAACCAACTTAATTTGAAAGTTAGCTGACATAACTATGTAATAAATATAAATATACACTAAATGATGTTTTGAGTCTTTTTTCCATTTTCTCTCAAGTGGAGATAATTGAAAATACTATATGCCTACCAATTAAGAGGACTTCCCTAGTACCTCAAGATGGTAAAGAGTCTGCCTGCAATGGAGGAGACTGGAGTTTGATCCCTCGGTTGGGAAGGTCCCCTGGAGAAGGGAATGGCAACTCACTCCAGTATTCTTGCTTGAAAATGTTACCACTGTATTAAATTGGTAATATTGCCTGAATTCTAAAGTGCAGTTATAATGAAAAGAATATTTTGGGTTATCCTAATTGACATAGTGGAAGCAAATTGCACCCTCCACACGTAACCCTTATAAATAATCTTAAAAATCTTGTTATTCTTTTGACATTAGCAGAATTGATTCTTCTTTTAATATTAAAACCCTCACTAAATAAATGCTGAATCAATTTAAGAATTCATTAAAATTAAAAAGAAGAGTATGGGCAAAGTTATGCAACTAAAATAATTTCAAAAGTTTAACTATTTAAATAGAGAGCTCTTGATATGTACATATAAAACATTTTTAATGCTTCTAATATAATTGCCAATTTTAAGGATTTAGTCAATTGAATGCCAAAGACCTTGTTTTATCTATTTTTTGTTTTAAAAAATTCCAGAACCTGAAATAGAATGTATTTAAGAGAAAAATGAATCCAGTTAAGCTGATATATTTTTAAAGTTCTGTCTTATTTCCCATATAGTTATGTATATTAGTCTTAGCTTAGTGATTAAGATTGGTAAAATTCTCCTCCAATAAGTACTCTGATGTTTTGTGTTTACTTTCAAACACATTCCATTTACCATGTGTATTTTGTTTTTGATATGAGTTTCTAAATAGCTCTAACACTATAATATTGTGAATTAAGTTACGAATATGTTGAAAGAATTAGTCAGTAATTTACTGAGATCCTAATGAGATAAGAAACAAGGTAAAAAAAAAAGAAAAACAAAATGGAATGAGATAGGAAAAATTAAAAAATAATAATGTATTTGGTTTCCTATCTAAAATAGAGTTGCAATAAAAAGAAGTGCAATATAGACACATTTATTTTGATATTGCTTATTATTAAGGAGTATCAATCAGTGTTTTGAGATTTGCTAATAAAGAACTTCTGCTGCTGCTGCTAAGTCACTTCAGTCCTGTCCGACTCTGTGCGACCCCATAGACGGGGGCCCACTCTCTGGGATTTTCCAGGCAAGAGCACTGGAGTGGGCTGCCATTTCCTTCTCCAATGCATGAAAGTGAAAAGTGAAAGTGAAGTCTCTCAGTCGTGCCTGACTCTTAGCAACCCCATGGACTGCAGCCTACCAGGCTCCTCTGTCCATGGGATTTTCCAGGCAAGAGTACTGCAGTGGGATGCCATTGCCTTCTCTGAATAAAGAACTAGGAATTTACAAACAAATAATGTTTATAAATTTTTGCCTATTAATAAAATGAGTTAAAGAATCTGATTAGTTCTCAAATGAGTATAATATCAAACTCACACATAAGGTCATGAACTATGCACAGTCACTGAGTCGTGTCTTACTCTTTGCGACCCCATGTACTATAGTAGGCCAGGCTCCTCTCTCCTCAGTTATCTCTTGGAGTTTTCTCAAATTTATGTCCATTGAGTTGGTGATGCTATTTAACCACCTCATCCTTTACCACCACCTTCTCTTTTTGCCTTCAATCTTTCACAGCATCAGAGTCTTTTCCAGTGAGTCAGCTAGCCAAAGTATTGGAGCTTCAATTTTATCATCAATCCTTCCAAGGAATATTCAGAGTTTATTTCCTTTATGACTAACTGGTTTGATCTCCTTGCAGTCCAAGGGACTCTCAAGAGTTTTCTCCAGCATCACAATTCCAAAACATTAATTCTTCGGTGCTCAGCCTTGTCTATGGTCTAACTCTTACATTTGTGCATGATTACTAGAAAAACCATATCTGCAAAATGTCTTTTGATAGATAACATAGATGCAGTCACAGATTCTGGAAACTGAGAGGGCAGCTAGGGATGAAGCTTTACTGTGCTACCAAATATCTGGGCTGGAAACCACCAATAATGTTCCCACCAGCTCTTACAAATTCTTAAAGGAATCCCCACCCCAAACTTAATCATTCTCACTTATCGGCTTTGTGCATGATCTACTATCTGAAATCCAACTTTTTACATTTGTTGTTTTTTTTTTAATTCTTTACTGAGTTTCTTACAGTATTGTGTTTCTTATGTTCTGTTTTTGTTTTTGTTTTTGTTTTTTTTGCCTGAGAGGCATGTGGGATCTTAACTTCCTAACCAAAGATCAAACCTGCTCCCCCTGCACTGGCAGCTATAACCAGACTGCCAGGGAAGTCCCCACCCTCTTTTCAACTAATTACTTCAACACTCATTAGAATTTAGGGTTTAGAAATCAAACATAAAAACTTACAATGTGTGATTTTTTTTTTTAATCATATAGTCTACTTGTAAATGAACAGAGAAAGAGGAGATTCAGGGAAAATAATAGAGAAGATAGAAATATTAGAATGAATTTATTCTAAGGTTAATGTCTCAAAATATCATAAAATCATACATTTTCAAAGTTAGGAAGTTTAAAAATGCTTGCCTTAGGGAAAAAATTATGTAACAACTCACAAAAAATAATAAAATATATAAGGATTATTTTACAATCAATTATGGTAAAAAGANAGAAGATAGAAATATTAGAATGAATTTATTCTAAGGTTAATGTCTCAAAATATCATAAAATCATACATTTTCAAAGTTAGGAAGTTTAAAAATGCTTGCCTTAGGGAAAAAATTATGTAACAACTCACAAAAAATAATAAAATATATAAGGATTATTTTACAATCAATTATGGTAAAAAGATGTTTTCATTAGTTAAAGCAGAATTGAAAGTAGAGCACTTCACACCGTGCAGATAATGAATATGAGTAATCAAGTCCCTTAAATAAATTTACTTTATTACACAAATTATGCACCTCAATTATTAATTGGGGCTGTTGTCTTTAGATAATTCTCCTGTGTGTAATTTTCCTCAGAACATGTGATGAATATGATATAGATGGAATTTTCTAAATGTTGGTAGATTGAAGTATGTACTTCTGTGCTAATTCTTTTTTGGCACATCATGATGTTTCACGCCTCTTTTGAAAAAGAAATTATTTTGATCACCTGAAATCACCAACCCTTGTTTTTGTAAGGACCTGTTCCTAGAACTGAGCCCAGTGGTAGCACAATCTAAATCCCCAAAACTATTTTTGTTAAGTAATTTGAAGATCCATTGAAAGAGCGTATGTAGATCACCAGAAGTAAGAAATGTCTACACAGTTATATCAGAATAATTCTTTTAATAGTATCTACCAAATGCTCTCTTTTTGTGCAAACTAATGAAATATTTTGTGTTCAACACTTGGGATCATGTCATCTGATTAGTGCTTGGGAGTTTTTAAATATTTAAGAATTAAATTTACTGTCTGCAGCTAACCTTAGACTATCATCCTCATAATGCATGTTTTTCCAGTGCAAATGAATTGCACATAGACCAAAGCCTGGAAGGCACACAATAAGGCAACAATAAATTGGGTCTTCCCATTGGAGAATACATATTAATTGGAGAATTTGCTAAACTTTGTAACTGGAGCAAGATTGGAAATTTCCTATTTGTTAGTAATAAACTATATTTTATTTGACCACAGATAACACTCTCAGTTAAAATACAAAGCTTTAAAATGTCAAAATATCTCTAAAGCTGGCTTTCCAGGTGGCACTAGTAGTAAAGAATCCACCTGCTGATGTGTTCAACCCCTGGGTCAGGAAGATCCGCTAGAGTGGGAAATGGCATAAATAGTATCTTGCCTGGGAAATTCCATGTACAGAGGAGCCCAGTGGGCTACAGTCCATGGGGCTGCAAGGAGTTAAACACAACTAAGTGACTGAGCACATTTGGCCAAAAGCATATTTAAAAATATATGTGTTAAAAATTTAAACCTAGGCCCAGTTCATACTAAAACAGAATTTTTGTCATTTAAATTCTATTATAATTCTTAACCTAGGGCACTCATGAATGATATCTGAAACAAAGTTACACTATGAAAAGAGTAGTTAAAGGCAAAGAGTAAACTAATGAGGCATGGCTTTTCTGAGGTCATTTTTCTCTCTCTTTGCATGTGTCCTTATGTAATACGGAGGTCCTTTCTTCACTTTAGGCCATCTGTCCCTTTTCAAATATACTTGAAATTGTTGGTGGAATTAAAATGATTTAGTATGATAATCCTTCTGAAGTGAACTTTAAATGTTAGTTTCACACAAAAAATTTTTTTTAAAAGGACAACAAATTTCTGACTGTCATTTAATGTGAAATCTGAAGTAGAATAATTTAAGAGAGCTTTATTTAGTCAATTACACTGCCTATAATTGATGTTTTAATGATAGGCAATTTGGGCGGGGATTGCCTTGGAAGAGCAACTTTGCCAATATTATTCCAAGTCTATGTTTCATGACATCACACTTATAGCTTCCAATAAGCTATTTAGGAAGTATTTACAGTACATAAATCAGTAAAATGCTACAGATCAGAGTTTCTCCCCATCCCACCCAGCTGATTACTGACCATTTACCAGCATAGAATTGGGATGCTGACACTAGTGATCTCTGTTTGGCCTGAGCTATATGTGCATAGGTAACCATCAAGGTAAAATGCTTCAAAATAGAGCAGCCTCTTGTACTTTTTGAATTAATATAGTGTTGTGTGTAGTTAATTTACTTCCTGTCTAAAGATGCCTAAGCTAAAGAAAAATGCTGATTTTACACTTTCTATATTTCATTACCCCATGCCACAACTTGAACATATTTTTCCCAAAAGAGTCTAATTAATGGTTAAAAGGTGAGAGCCATTAAATTTAGAATGCTCCGCAAGTACATAGAGAAAGAATCAGCAAGATCCAAGGTGAAATATGAGGTCAAAGGTAGAGTTTTTGATTGGATGTTTATTTAATAAATTTTAAGTTGAATAAAAATGAATAAAAATATACAGTGTGTTATCCAGGAAGGTAAAGAAAATGTTATCATATTGAAAAGATAAACATCTATGTCAGTACTTGTGGAATGCTGTGATAGCTACTTTCAACAATGTCCAGAGTGTTCTCAAAAACCTAGAGACCCATCTGAGGCTTGAAGTCATCAATCTAATCACTTTTTTATTTATTTAATTTCATTGATGTGTAATTGACACACAACATTGTTTCAGCGATTTTATTTCAAATATAAAAATCCACATTTCTTAACTGATTTCAACAGTCTAAAAATTTTTGATAACTGTAGAACAAATGCTCCCACTTTTTCTTTCAAAATTGATTTTGCTATTCTTGACTATTTTCAATTTTATAGAAATTTAAAGATGTGATTTTCAGAATACAAGCATTTTGCTAGATTTTTATTTGCATTTTAATTGGGATTGTAATGAGCCTACAAAGCAATATGAGGAGAATTGAGATCTTTACAATGTTGAGCTTCCTATTTCTATACACTTTACTTTATTTTCAATATAGTATTTTTCATATCTAACATAACTCTTCTTAGATTTATTCTTAAGCATTTGATATTTTCAATTATATAATTAATATACATTGTTCTTTATTTTCATTTCTGAGTTACAAAGTTAAGGATGATTTATCAATTTTTGTAACTTGAACTTAGATTTTTATATATTGATTAACCAACATCTAAACTGAATTTTACATTATAAAAATTACAGTGGATATTTTCAAATTTTATACATACTGTCATATTAATTAGCAAGTACACTTTTATTTTTTATTTTCCATTTTATTTAATTCTTTTTCTTTCCTTGTGTTACATTTATTGCAAAATTCTCCAAGCCAGCCTTCAACAATACATGAACCGTGAACTTCCAGATGTTTAAGCTGGTTTTAGAAAAGGCAGAGGAACCAGANAAGGGGATGACAGAGGATGAGATGGCTGGATGGCATCACTGACTCGATGGACGTGAGTCTGAGTAACTCTGGGAGTTGGTGATGGACAGGGAGGCCTGGTGTGCTGCGATTCATGGGGTCGCAAAGAGTCGGACACAACTGAGCAACTGAACTGAACTGAACTGACTGGTAGTAGGCTTCTTTTTTAGAATTTTGTAGTTAGAGGAAATTTGTAAGTATGAAGCCTACTGCAGGTAAAATTTTTTAAAGATAATCTTGATAATGTAAAGAGACTTTTTCCATTCCTGTATTGCTATGAGTAATGGCACCCCACTCCAGTACTCTTGCCTGGAAAATCCCATGGATGGAGAAGCCTGGTGGGCTACAGTCCATGGGGTTGCTAAGAATCGGACACGACTGAGTGACTTCACTTTCACTTTTCACTTTCGTGCATTGGAGAAGGAAATGGCAACCCACTTCAATGTTCTTGCTTGGAGAATCCCAGTGACGGGGGAGCCTGGTGGGCTGCCGTCTATGGGGTCGCACAGAGTCGGATACGACTGAAGTGACTTAGCAACAGCAGCATGAGTTTCATCACTACTGGTTCTAAATTTTCCTTCTGAATTTTTCTATGATTTCTACTATTTTTTTTTCAAAGTTTTAATCATTTATCATTTAAGTCATATTAGGCAAGTTTATTTTAAATTTGTCCTTGAAAACTCCAATATCTGTCACATCTATGAGTCTTCTATTTCTCTTGTTTCTCTTAGTTTTCATTTACATTGTCCTGCCTCCTTATGAACAGCTTGCTTTTAGTATGTACCAAAAATTGTATTAAAAAATTGTGGTAACACTGTGAGATCTAAGATAATGTTATTTTCTTTGAGTGTCTCTGGAGGACTATCAGCCCTGGCTCATTGACATTGTGAAAAGTTGAATTTCAGTCCTTGGGAAAACCAGCTGTTTTCCATTTCTGTTGTACTTCTTGGGCCCTGATACAAAACTATGAGACATAAATTGGACTCTGATTTACCTAGTAGCCCTTTGTAGCTGCTGAAATATTTTCTTAGCATATCCTTTGCAATTTCATCTCTTCTGAAGTTAGTTGATACCCTAGTTGAAAAGAAACTTCAAATGCTTGCGTCCTTGCACTCGGTTTTACTTAGTCTTTAAGATCACGTCTCTATAATTTTAAGCTGTAATTATAGCTGTAAGAAATTCACTCATGAACATATTTTCTAAAAATTTGTATAGCTGGTCAAGATTTCACAGAATTGGTTTGCTTCCTGCAGCAAAACAAAACATAGTGTAACTTAATACAACTGAAATTCTAAACACATCTTTCCCCATCTTTTATCTTTTGTGACAAATTTTATTTATAGCAAGATATTTCACCAAATGCAAGCATTTCTTTGTTTTCTATGCAGAGTCCCTCTCTATAAAGCCTAGGTGTGAGTCTTTGGGATAGAATGTGAATATCTACATCCTACTATATTCTTGTCACAATGTTAACCCATCTCAGGGCCCAGATGTCTATACCCAACACTGTCACCTAATACAGTTCTCTCTAACGTGCAAGATTACACAAAGGCATATAGGTAGGCTACCAAGACCCCTCCTAAAGTGACAGCTGCTAAATTTGAGACTAAATTCTATTTTCACTTAATATTTATTTTTTTAATAAATTTTTATAAATGACACTTTAATTTATGAAACTTTCAGGCCAATAATCTATCAGTCTTTGACTCCTCACTTTTTTTCACAAGCTATATCCAACCCATTAGCAAACCTATCAATTTTAATTTCAAAACATGCCCTAAATGCTGCACATTTGCATTTTGTGCACTATTTAAACTACTTTTGAATTTTTTTTTCTCAGTTGGACTACTAAAAGCTCTTTCATAATGATCTTCAAACCTTTGTTCTTCCCTCTCTGGGTTATATTCCCTGAAGTTTCCACATATGAATCACATTACCATCCACTGCTATATATATATTAAAAAACAGATTTATATTTTACTTAGAATAAAATAAAAAGTCTTTATTTCAGCCTAAAGTATCTTATGGTAGCTTATGCTTCAATTCCTTTTAAACGTAAAATATAAAAGCAAATATGGAAACATTTTTAAAATGTATACTTCTTGTAAATATTCCCACAAAAACAAGTAACAGTTAACGTCCTGTATGTTAGCTTCCTAGTTCTTTAGAAGGCAAACAGGACTATACGTTACTTTTTATAGCTTCAAGTTAAAAATGTAGTGATAGACAAAGTAGGTTAACATTGTAAAAAAAAAGTTCATCACTTCTAAAATCTTTAGCAATAATGTGTATGTGTTTAATCACCAGAAACAATGTTTTAAGTTATGCTTTTCCACTTTTGGTTTTGCTCTAAGATATAAAAATGGAATTAACTCCCTTCTCAAACTCAAAGTGGAAACAATCTGGTCTAATTTCAAATTCACTGCTTTATTCCAACCCATCAGAAAGCTGAGGTTAAAAATATGAGGAAATTTGGGCCTTCAGGAGAAAGAATAATGGAGCATATTCTTACCTAGAAAAGATGCAACAAGGTAAAATAAGAAAATTTGTTTTTCAACTGTGGTGCTGGAGAAGACTCTTGAGAGTCTTTTGGATAGCAAGGAGATCAAACTAGCTAGTCCTGAAGGAAATCAACCCTAAATATTCATTGGAAGGACTGATGCTGAAGCTCCAATACCTTGGTCAACTGATGCAAAGAGTTGACTCATTGGAAAAATCCTGATGCTTGGAAAGATTGAGGGCAGGAGGAGAAGGGGGAGACAGAGGATGCAATGGTTGAATGGCATCACCAACTCAATGGACATGAGTCTGAGCTCAAAGACAGTTGATAGCTTTCAGGGAAAGGAATCAGATTTGTGATCTCTGAAGAAGAAGATTTAGCTTTGGGACTGGGGACCAGCCTTGATCACTCAAGAGCTTTGTGTAGCAGAGTTTTATTAAAGTACAAAAAGGGACAAAGAAAGCTTCTGACACAGACATTAGAAGGGGGACAGAGAGTGCCCCCACTGGCTAGTCTTATCAAGGACTTATATACCTTTACCAGACCCACTCCCACAACAATCATCATAAATTAACAAGATTAGAACTAACAATAAGAAGGTCTTCCCTGGTGGCTCAGAGGTTAAAGTGTCTGCCTGCAATATGGGAGACCTGGGTTCAATCCTTGGGTCTGGAAGATCCCCTGGAGAAGGAAATGGCAACCCACTCCAGTATTCTTGCCTGGAGAATCCCATGGATGGAGGAGCCTGGTGGGCTATGGTCCACAGGGTCGCAAAGTATCGGACACGACTGAGTAACTTCACTTTCACTTCACCAGACCCACACCCACAATATATGTCTTAAGATAGCAAGATTAGTCAGAAAGTTCATATTAAGGAGAAACAAGTCCTTGAGCAATCTACATTGTTATTTTGCTAAGACAAAGCAATGCAGGGAAAAAAAAAAAAAATTGTCCTTTTCTCATCCTTGAGAACTCCAGACTCCTATCTCCTCCTCGAGAGCCCCAGAATACTCTCTCTTCCTCAGGGACCTCGGATTGCTTATCGACCTACCTAGGAGTTGACTCTCTCATAGTGAAGGACAGGGAAGCCTAGAGTGCTGCAGTCTATGGGTTCACGAAGGGTCAGACCCAACTGAGCGACTGACCAAGTTGACACTTTGGAGAAGGCCAATTGCAGGCTGGTAGAACGTGTGAGACCCACAGGGGCTGCAGAAACTGTAGTGTCTGCCTTTTCTCGCAGATTCTCCCCCACAGATCTCATTAAGTTTTCAAAGAGAAGTTTAGAAAGAACACTGAAAGCTGTGCCTTGTGGCGCAGACACAGAAGAAGGAAATATCAAGAGAGTAGGAGGTAAATCTCAGACCTGCTCCGATCCTAAAGCGCCACCATCTCCGTCTGTGAAGAAATGACTATAAACTTTGCTGCCATTAAGGTATTGGTGAAAACTCGCTGCAGCTGAAACAGGAAGAAAGAGAGGGAATGGGGGGGCTGCTCCTGTGGGAGGCATCAGGATTAAACTCAGTGCAAAACAATTAAGCACTGATTTTACAGGGCTAATTTCTTAGTGGACAAAAAGGGCATTTTAAAAATGAATATAATTCCTCCAGTAAGTAATAGATCTGTGTGAAACATACTAAATCTCCTAAATTTAAAATTAAGTGCAATGGAATTCACTGGAGCTTAATCTAAGATTGTATTTTTCATTATAAAATACATTTTTGTTTAGGCTCTTGAAAATCTTCACTGCTTGCTGAACTGTGTTAAACAATTATCTTAAAATATAAGCTGTGTAGGTAATCTCTGTTCTTCAGAAATTGAATGAAGTACTAAGAAATATCAGATAAATAATACCAAGGCAATAAAGAACCAGAACAAAGTCACCATCACAGTGAATAAACAGAAGGGAAGTGAATGTTCCCCAGGTAGCATAAGATAAAGGCACAACATAAGGCATTTTCTTCTATTAAAAAAAAAAATTCTACTCACTTTAAATTTTACTAAAACATGCACATAGACATAACTCTAATGATACAAACAAGTTTAAATATTAAATAATATTAGATAACATTTTTTGACTGTTTGTTGTTCCTTTTCTTTTTAAAACATACTGAATGTGAATGGAGAGAGTGTTGCATTTATGAAAAGTAAGAGTGCTTTTAAAAGATTTGACAAAGTAGAGGCACTAAAAATATTTCCTGCTGAAAAGGTGTGGGTGAGACAACTGTAAAAGATCAGAAATTTAAAAAAATATATTAAGGCTGCATTTAGATATCTTTGCAAGTGTCTCTAAGTTCTCACCTCACCTTAAGGAAACTGAAAATGGAAATTGTGAAAGGAATACCACAAGTACGGTTTATAAAAGAAAAGTGATAGGTACCTATCCTCAAAACAGTGCACAAAATATTATGAAAAATGAAGTTTTACATATTTGATCTCAAGATAATTTATTTTTCCAATCTATGCTTCTTATTTTATTTCAAGACTTTTGGGGTCACAGTTTTAGATTCACAAGAAAATTGAGAGAACATGAGAGATTCCCCACATGCACTCTACTCATATATGCATAGCCTCCCCCATCAACAACATCCCTATCAGATGCTACATTTGTCACAAGTGATAAACCTACATAAACATTACAGTCATACTAAGTCCATAGGTTACACTGCTGTTATTCTTGGCATTGTACATTCTATAGGTTGGAACAAGTGTTTAATGACATGTATCCATTTTTCAGATTTCATACAGAGAATCTTCACTATCCTAAAAATCCTCTAGGCCTTTCCTGGTAGCTCAGTGGTGGAGAATCCACAAACAAATGCAGGTGACGGAAGAGATGTGGGTTCTATCCATGGGTCGGAGAGATGCCCTCGAGAAGAAAATGGTAACACACTCCAGTATTCTTGCCTGAAAAATCCTGTGGGTAGAGGAGCCTGGCAGGCTACAGTCCATAGGGTCACAAAGAGTCAGACATGACTAAGAGACTGAGCATGCAAAAATCCTCTGTTTTGCCTACTTATCCCTCCCCATTCCACAACTCCTGGAAATTACTATTCTTTTTACTATTTCTACAGTTTTTCTTTTTTTCAGAATGTCATATAGTTGGAACCAGACAGTATATGTATGATATATTAGCATTCGTAATCTAATATCTTGTATTATTATTTTGAACAAGTTACTATCTGTTAGATTAATTAATAATACAAAGAAAATTTTTATTTTACCTTTACTTAATATTTCTTTAATGTTCCTCCTTCTTTCATATAGATCTATTTCTGATCTATATTATTTCCATTCTGTAAAGAAATTTTTAAAGGTTTCTTTCAAGTTTACTGTCAACAAATTCCCTAACAGCTTTATTTTTCCTTCACTTTTGAAAGATAATTTCATCAATACAGAATTCTAGGTTGGTTGTTATTTTTCTTTCAACAAACAAAATATTTCGTTCGCTCTCTTCTTGCTTGCTTGGCTTCTGAGGAGAAATTGAATGCTAATCTTATTAGTCATCTGCTCCAGGTAAGGTTGCTTAGTTTCCCCTGGTTTCTTTCAGGAGTTTATTTTTGATTTTCTATAGTTTAAAAATGATATGCTTATCCTGTTTCATGTTCTTTGAACTTCCTGGATCTTTGGTTGGGTGTCTGAAATTAATCTGAGGAAGTCTTAGCCGCTATTATTATTTTTATACTTCCTTCTTTCTTTTTTGCTGTTCCCATTACATATATATTTCCTCTCTTATAGCTGTCTCACAGGTCTTCGATACTCTGGGATTTTGTTGTTGTTTTTTGTTGTTGTTGTTTGTCTTTGTTCTTTTTTTTTTTTTTTCTGTATTCAAGGATTCTATTGACAAATTTTCTAGCTCAGATATCCACGCTTCAATTTATGTTTATTTTTTAACTTATTTTTTATTGAAGGATAATTGCTTTGCAGAATTTTGCTGTTTTCTGTCAAACTTCAACATGAACTTATACTGATTTTTAAAAAGTTCTTTTTATATCTTATTTTATTGTCTAACCACTTTGTTTGCATTCTGTGTATTCTTTTATTATGTTATTGGATATCATTTTTCACTCCTATTTTTGTATGTTTTATTTCATTCTCTTATCATCATTGACTATCTCTCCTCCAGGGTTTATTTGTCTATATGTTTTTCAGAGTCTTTGTGTTTTATGGTTTATACAGATTGTGTAATTCTTATATTGTCATCTATATAGAATAACAGAAAGTAACTTTTAAAATACGAGTGGGAGGTCTATGTATATGTGCAGAATTGTGAAATGAATGTCTTTATTTTAGAATACATGAGAAAGAAATATACTTTTAAGTTGAGAATATACTAAAAACCACCAGGAGAAAGTACCAAAGCTAATATTTGAGTACTCAATTCCCCCATTGATTTACATTATAAGAAAATAACCTGTCTTTTATGATATTATTTTTATTATTTAATCATAAATACTTATTTATTTGTAAGCTTGTTTGTTCATTTTTAACCTGGGTTTAGGTAACTAAATTCCAGTATTTTATGCACTGGGTAAAACAGGAGTTGAGGTGGGAAAATTCTGTTTCTCCTGTTCCTATAATCAGCCCATATCACACCATCTTGTCCAATCCTCTTTTGCGTATTTAACCTTTCTCTAATAAAGTCACCCTCTTTGCTAGTAATTTAAGCCATGATTTCAGCTACCCTACTTTTCTTCTTTCACCATAAATTTAAAAGAATTGCATGAACTAAATTAATCCTTTTATTCTTTCTACCATCTTGAATAAAAATTCCTCAAGTTTCTACTGTTAAATTCTCTAGTAATCAATTCATATAGTTTAAGAAAGTAGTAATGCACATCCTTTCAACTCTTCATTACTCCCCTATGCAAACAATTTTAATGTGTTGAACTATGGAGAATAATTATTTGACTGTGTGGATCACAATAAACTGTGGAAAATTCTGAAAGAGATGGGAATACCAGACAACCTAATCTGCCTCTTGAGAAACCTCAAGGTATGCAGGTCAGGGGGCAACAGTTAGAACTGGACATGGAACAACAGACTGGTTCCAAATAGTAGAAGGAGTGCATGAAGGCTGTAAATTGTCACCCTGCTTATTTAACTTATATACAGAGTACATCATGAGAAACGCTGGACTGGAAGAAACACANATCATGCAAAGAGTTGACTCATTGGAAAAGACTCTGATGCTGGGAGGGATTGGGGGCAGGAGGAGAAGGGGACGACAGAGGATGAGATGGCTAGATGGCGTCACTGACTTGATGGACATAAGTCTGAGTGAACTCTGGGAGTTGGTGATGGACACAGAGGCCTGGTGTGTTGCGATTCATGGGGTTGCAGAGAGTTGGACACAACTGACTGACTGAACTGAACTGATGGGGAATAATTATGAAAATCATTTGTATTTAAATTTGAAAATAATGCCTTCTGGAAACAAATAAGAAGACTGCTTAAAGCTTTCAACCGTCATGGCTTGATTACAAAAAGCATCTAATAGTACTCTAAACTCAATGCACTTTTAAGTTCATCTTGTCAGTGATAAACTAAGCTGGATATCTGTTTTCACAGATTTTACTCAATGCTTAAGACACTACAGAACAATCTGAACTCCATTCTGATTTGTGTAGAGAGGACAGGACATTTTCAAAGGAGATCAAGAGAGCACTGAAGAGAATAAATGAGCACGGGGGGAGAACAATTTGGGTCGTTGGAGAAGAGAAAAATACAAACTGGTTAGTGTAAATGTCATTACACCAGCTGTGTCTGTTAGTTGACAATTATCAGATTAGGATTCTATCCTCCCAAAAAGCCTGGGAGACTGAAGGTCCTATACTTCCTGATGATTATGTTTCAAAAACTTGTTTTCAGATCACTGAGAAAGATACTCCTGAATTGGAAGAGATACACATGTGTCTCTAAAGGACAGAGAAACAGTTTAATGATTCAAGTTTTTTTGTTTGTTTTTTCTTTTAGTAAATGTTTTGAGAAAAGGAGGACAGGGGTCTTTCCTCAGGTATTGGCTAGAACAAACAAATGCTTTTGATGGCTCGGAGCCAGACAGCAGCTCAAAAGGAGCCAGAGTTGCTCCCAGGGATTGGCCGTAGGCTATCTTCCCAGATGGCTCTAGTGGTAAAGAACCCGACTACCAAAGAGATGCGGGCTAGATCCTGTGGTCAGGAAGATCCCCTGGAGGAAGGCATGCAAATCCATATTAGTATTCTTGCCCGGAGAATCCCATGGAGAGAGGGGCCTGATGGGATACAGTTCATACAGGCACAAAGAGTTGGACACAACTGAAGTGACTTAGCATACATGCAAGCATGCTCAGATTATCATTTGCATTTCCTTAACTTTCTCGCAATAAGAGCTATCCAAGTGAAGAGAAACTAAAGAGCCTCTTGATGGAGGTGAAAGAGGAGAGTGAAAAAGCTGGCTTAAAACTCAACATTCAAAACACTAAGATCATGGCATCAGGTCCCATCACTTCATGGCAAATAGAAGGGGACAAGTTAGAAACAGTGACAGATTTTGTTTTCTTGGGCTCCAAAATCACTACAGTTGACGACTACATCCATGAAGTTAAAAGAGTCTTGCTCTTTGGAAGAAAAGCCGTGACAAACCTAGACAGCATACTAAAAAGCAGAGACATTGCTTTGCTGACAAAATTCCATGCAGTCAAATCTATAGTTTTTCCAGTAGTCATGTACTAATGTGAGACTGGACCATAAAGAAGGCTGAGCACCAAAAAATATATGCTTTCATACTGTGATGTTGTAGAATATTTGAGAGTCCCTTTGACCACAGGGAGATCAAACCAGTCAATCCTAAAGGAAATCAGTCCTGAATATTCCCTGGAAAGACTGATGCTGAAGCTCCAGTGCTTTGGCCACTTGATGTGAAGAACTGATTAATTATAAAAGAGCCTGATGCTGGGAGAGACTGAAGACAAAATGAGACGGAGATGGCAGAATATGAGATGGTTGGATGGCATCACCAACTCAGTGGGCATGAATTTGAACAAAATCCAGGAGACCATGAAGGACAGAGAAGTCTGGCATGCTGTGGTTCTTGGGGTCACAGAGTCAGCCATGACCGATCAACTGAACAACAACAAAGTGAATAAATGCCAACTAACTAGACAAAAGTACATGGTTTCTGGAGCTGGTTAGGAAAGTTTTGCTTGTATAATATGTCTAATTTGTCGCTTCCTCATCTTCTTGTGTAGTACACAGGAGAAAAAGAAGTGAAAATGTTGAGGTGGCTTTGTGAGCATATCAGAACCATGTGAGCAACTGCTAAGGGAACCATAAGTAAATAGTAGTATGTGACAGAGACATTTAAGAAATTGTGGAGTCATTACACTAGATTTGGGGCATCTACTTTCAGACATTGTAGGTGAAAAATAAAATCTATTGTTGATTAGACCATTCTAGTCAGGTGTTTCATACACCTGAAGCTAAATTAAATTTCAAAATACTATAAGCCAAATTAACTCACTTCAGGAAATTTTCAAATAACTTGAAGATAGACTCAAGGAATATGTACCTATAGATTTTATTAGAAATCTAACAAATTTTAATATAATTAATGAAAACGTTTTATAAATTTTTGTCATATAGAAAGTACATGAAAACACATTGAATCCAAAAGCTATTCTTAAGGAAAGGATCAGAGGTAAATCTTGCCAAATCCAATTAGAAACATTTTGTTTATGGAGTAATTGTATGATTCCCTAATAAGTAGGAAGCTGTGGCTTATTGGACACAACTGTTGTCTTTTCCTAATTCTTTCTTAGGTCTCCATAGATTCAAATATTTCCGGTATATAAAACATATTTTTCTGTCTTGGTATTTTAGAAAAACGTGAACTAGTTAACAATATCAACATAACTCGAAAACTTCCCTGGTGGTCCAGTGTCTGAGACTCCAAGCTTCTAATGCATGGGGCCTAGACTCAAGCCCTGGTCAGGGAACTAAATCCCACATGCTGCAACTAAGATCTTGTGCAACCAAATAAATAAGTAAATAAAAACAAATGAATATAAAATATAAATCCATAGAAAATTGTGCAAATTTTGTATATTTATATATATATGCCTGTATGAAATGCATTATATAAATGTAAGCATGTCTGCTAATATACTTAATTACATGAATCGTGACTTACCAGTTTCAAAATTAATTCCTTCCTTTAACGATCTGATAAGCTTCTAACCACATATACCAAGATTAAGTATTTTATTCCTACTTTCTTGCTTTCATCATGTTCAAATGCCTGAAAGCTTTCTAGCCTTTTCTGGATCTATTCATCAACTTATTACAATAATTCAGAGACTTTTCTCTTTTGTACCCAATTGCTTCAGTGTAACAAAATTTGTATCTGTATTCATACATTAGATTAATTTATACTTGGATAAATATCTTTCATGCTCTATTCCTTTATTATACTTTCACATTTCCTAGATACTTCCTCAGAGTGGTATCTGCCTTCCTTATCCCCTCTTCTTTAAATAAAAATATACTGTATTTCTTTTCAGTTATGAAAATGAATCATAGATTCTAGAGCAGCAGTCCCCAACCTCTCTGGCACCAGGAACTGGTTTTGTGGAAGACAGCTTTTCCACAAACTGGGGGAAAGGGATAGTTTTTGGATGATTCAAGCACATTACATTTATTGTGTACTTATTGTTACATCAGTTCCAGCTTAGAATTAGATCCTGCAGTTTGTGGATCTCTGTTCCAGAGAAAAAGAAATTGACATATAAAGCAGAAATCGATGTTGATTTACAGAATCACCCTGAGTAAAAGAATTATTCCCAAAAGGTTGCAGAGCAAACTCTTTTGGTTAACCTTAGCTTCGAAAGGAATTTTTAGTTTTCTATTGCTGCATAACAAATGACTACAAATTTAGCAGTTGGATGCAACACTCATTTATTATCTCACAGTTCTGTAGGTCAGAGTCCAGATATAGCTTCACACTACTGTGTCCTTGAAATCAAGGTGTCAGCAAGGTTGCGTTTCTTTCATGAGTCTCTGGATCCACTTCTAAAATCATTCAAGTTTAACTCCTCCTGTAGTTGTACGAATGAAGTCCTCACTATGATTCAGTTGTCAATTTAAGTATAATCTTTGCTCTCAGAGGTTGCCACATTCCTTCTCATGCTTTCCAATAGCCTCTGTCCAGAAACTGGGGATTAGGTCTCTCTCTACTTCCAGTAACTCCTCCTTCTCTTTCTAATATATCCCTGGCCTCCAGCCAGAGAAAGTACTCTGTTTTGAAAGGCTCATGTGATTAAATTGAGATCACTCAGATAATCCAGGATAATCTCCTTGTTTTAAGATCCATAACCTTAATTATGTCTGCAAAATCCTTTGCAAAGTATATGTAACACATTCACAGATTTCAGAGATTAGAAACTGGACATATTGAGGGACAATTGTTCAGCCTATCACACCCACACACCAAGTTCTTGGAAAGAAAAAAACCTAAAAAACACCATTAATTAATTTTAATGTTAAAATTTAAAAACATGTCTCTAGTCACGATTCCTCTTATTATTCCTTGCTAAAAGTATTATTTCTTATAATAATGGTAAATCAATATCACTTTCTGCTGTTTTCCTCTGGGTTTAATGTTACAGAGGATTTTGAGCATGTGTGCATTTGTTTGTTTTCAGTCAAAAGAGAATTCAAAACAGGAAGCAAGCATAACTTAGATATTTGATGACCATGGCTGTTTTCTCTTTGTCAAATTACCATAAATATTATCACCTTCATTTAATATACTTAAGCCAAAATTCTCCAGAAACACATTTATAGTTAAACATATTCAACCTTTCACTCACTGTCACAAGGGGGAAAACAGACAATGGTGAACAATGGGGTGTCGCCTTAAGAAGGTGTTAGAAAAGGACCTATTATAAAATTTGGGGCTTTGGCTGAGTAATTTAAGGCACGATGTCAGGAAGCAAGTGTTCTCTCTAGACTGAATGCTTAAAGGAAGTAGAGGCATTTCTGTGATTGTCTATCTCAATAAAATTTACCTACAGGAAGTGGAGACTAACATAAGAATTACACCATAATTAATTAAGGAGCATTCATTTATTTTGTCCAGAAAGTGGGGGAGGTGCTTCATATTTTGGAGGTTTTACAAGAATATTGATTTTGTCTGTGCATAGACAAAATTATGAAGTAGCCTCTATTTGTCTCATTTTGCCTGGAGAATCCCAGGGAGAGGGGAGCCTGGTGGGCTGCTGTCTATGGGGTCGCACAAAGTCGGACACGACTGAAGTGACTTAGCAGCAGCATTATGGTCTCAGAATAACCTTGTCTGAGGCTGGCACTCTGTGAGATTGTTTATGTCTAGTGGGAAAATAACATAATAGCCTACATGTGAGTGCCAAGCCATTGCCTCAATGTCAGGAGTTGCTCTTTTTTTTTTTTTTTTTTTGCTTAATTCTAATGTGGTGAATGTCTGCTGTTTGTGTTCAGAGAAATTTATACAGTGTGAAGACTGATCCAATTAATTTTGTCAAGTTTCCAAGCTGAATGACTGCTTGGACAAAAACCTGTTCAGCCAGTATCTGAATAGGCAATCTAATTTCATTTGAAAATTCTTTCAGAATAATGCTAGTTTGGGCCAATCAACTGAGTCTTTGCTGAAAAGAAGACTTTGCATGAATAATTCCTATAAATCATTCAAGGGTTTATTAACCAAAGTCTCAATTGCAAACCAGAGCTGATTAATCTATTTTACAGTCACTTTTACAAAATATACAATATTCTTTAAGAATATATTGATATTTAACATCTTCTAACCATTTATCCTAAAATTTTAACAGATAAGTATAGACTGAAGAGTCATATTGGAGGTAATAACTTATAGACACTTAAGGAACTGGGTGATACTTCTTCCTCTCATAATGATGCTCTTTTATAAACATATTGCAAATTGTATGTGAATTACATGATTTTAATTAAATGGCAATTGTCATGATTATTATCTCTTTCCATCAAAAATACTTATTATAATTATTTTCATTATTTAAAAGAGTTTCGTGAGATTAAATTATTGCCTATTTTGTGTTAGAGGGCATCCTGCTAAAGCAAATACCAAAATTTTGAAATCTTCTGATGCCTGACATCAAAGAGTTCAGAATTCTTCAGTGAAGTAGCAAAGGATGACATGAAATAATTAAATGCAAAATAATACCCTAAATATACTTCAGGGGATAAAGTGTTCTTTTAGTGTGTCTCATTGTGTACAGCAATGATTTTAATATAATAACAGCTAAAGAACTGGAATAGAAGTAATTTATAATTTCTTGTATTTTATTTATTGGTGGAGTACTCAAAGCTCATGGTAACTCATAGAGAGGATGGGAGTGAAATTGGAGTGAATTGTATTCCTGGCTCTTATTATCAAGGAATTTCACTACACTCAAACCTGTAAATAAGGAAGTAAATCGTAAGTGCCTGAGAGTAAAGCACGTAATGTTTAAAAATTAATTCTAAAACTAAGATGAATTACAATTTTTTTCCCTTTGATTAACACTCTACAGTTTGTCAAAAGCATAAGCCAAAAAGAAAATGAGGTATGAAATCTCTGTATAAAGATGCATCATTAACTGTGAGCTAATAGTAAGAAAGAAGGCAATAAACACCTTATTAGTGAGAATGTGTCAAGGAGTAAATCAGACATCTAACCATAAGCATGGGACCTGTGAATGTTGTCATGTTCTCCCTGACAATTATCTTCTGTTCCATCTATCGAGAAGATGGGTACCATCACTTCCATGTTTAACGTCAATGATAAAAAACAAAACTTAACTCTTCTTCTAGCATTCTGGAATCTAAGGAATCTGGGTCTAAAGCAAAAACATACAAAAAACAGAGCTAAAATAATCTTGATCTAGTTCCTTAAAGGGTAATCAGTAAGCACTGAACAGAACCANCGTAAGTGCCTGAGAGTAAAGCACGTAATGTTTAAAAATTAATTCTAAAACTAAGATGAATTACAATTTTTTTCCCTTTGATTAACACTCTACAGTTTGTCAAAAGCATAAGCCAAAAAGAAAATGAGGTATGAAATCTCTGTATAAAGATGCATCATTAACTGTGAGCTAATAGTAAGAAAGAAGGCAATAAACACCTTATTAGTGAGAATGTGTCAAGGAGTAAATCAGACATCTAACCATAAGCATGGGACCTGTGAATGTTGTCATGTTCTCCCTGACAATTATCTTCTGTTCCATCTATCGAGAAGATGGGTACCATCACTTCCATGTTTAACGTCAATGATAAAAAACAAAACTTAACTCTTCTTCTAGCATTCTGGAATCTAAGGAATCTGGGTCTAAAGCAAAAACATACAAAAAACAGAGCTAAAATAATCTTGATCTAGTTCCTTAAAGGGTAATCAGTAAGCACTGAACAGAACCATTCTTACAAATATCTATCCTTTCAGTTTCATTAATTAAAAATTGATTGTATTGAATATACATTAAAAATATTAATGACCAATCAGAAATCTTATCTATTGATCAATCAGATTGCTTGTGGAATTGAGTTTAATCATTTCAGATTAACCATTAATGATCAACAATCATCAAGAAATGAAAGTTTAATATGAACCACAGATAGAGATCTGGGGAAAATGTGGGCAATGCTAGTAACTGGTATTCCCAAAAGTCTTCATATGAGTGCTGGTGTCCAGTGGATTTAAAAGTAAAGTAAGGAAGGATCAAGGAACCTTGTTTTGACAAATGAAAGACTAGCAACTCTAGACTGCTTACCCTGGCAGTAATCAACATATTATTAACAAATGACGATTTAGTTATTGATGTTGATGGTTAGATATTAGGAAGCTTGGAAGCTTTAAATCTCACATTGCATCTCCTGCAATGGAGATGCAGACATAGAGAACAGATTTGTGGACACAGTGGGGGAAGGAGAATGTAGGGTGAATTGAAAGAGTAACACTGAAACACATACATTATCATATATAAAATAGATAAAGTTTTAGTCATTCAGTCTTGTCCAACTTTTTGCAACCCCATGGACTGTAGCCTGCCAGGCTCCTCTGTCCATGCAATTCTCCAGGAAAGAATACCGGAGTGGGTAGCCATTTCCTTCTCCAGGGGGCCTGCCCAACCCAGAGATATAACCCAGGTCTCCTGCATTGCAGGCAGATTCTCCACCATCTGAGCCACCAGAGAAGCCTATAAAATAGATAGCTAGTGGGAATTTGCTGTGTGCTATAAGGAACTCAAACACGGTGCTCTGTGACAACCTAGAGGGATGGGATGGGGTGGGAGGTGGGAGGGAGTGTCAAGAGGGAGGAGGCATATATATATGCATACCTATAGCTGAATCATGTTGATGTATGGTGGAAACTGACACAACATTGTAAACCAGTTGTCCTCTAATTAAAAATAAAATAAATAAATAAAAAGGCACAGAAAAGAAATCTCAGATTGCAAACAAATCAGTCTTCTTGAATGAAGTGGGTCCAATATACTTCAGCAGTGAATAGGTATTTATTTGTCAAATTTGCTTCTTCCTCTTAGAAATTTTTCTCTCAACTTTGGAATGGGACACAAAACAAAGGAAAAAAGTCAGCAACACAATTTATTCGCCAATGTATTTTATCTAGTTTTTACCTCAGAATCATTTTAGTTGATGTTTTCCAAATATCCAGAAATGACTACTGATTACTCCGAACTGATAGTTTTCCTCCAGGTTATAGGTGCTAGGGGAAAACAAATTTTACCGTGAAAAAAAGGCTTTAAAAGTTTTCAGTTCAGTTAAGTTCAGTTGCTCAGTTGTGTCCGACTCTCTGCGATCCCATGAATCTCAGCACACCAGGCCTCCCTGTCCATCACCAACTCCCAGAGTTCACTCAGACTNATGTCACTGGAACATAGTAATATACAACATAGCTTTTATAATGTGGGCCTTAAATGTCATTAAATCAGCTTCTAATTGTCATATATTTTTTCTCTATTCAAAACCATCTTTAAAAATGAGCAAAGATGGGCACAATAAAGGACAGAAATGGTATGCTTCTTAAAAGAAGCAGAAGATAATTAAGAAGAGCTGGTGAGAATACACAGAGGAACTATACAAAAGAGATCTTCATGACCTAGATAACCATGATGATGTGATCACTCACCTAGAGGCCAGACATCCTGGAAAGTGAAGACCAGTGGGCTTTAGGAAGCATAACTACAAACAAAGCTAGTGGAGGTGATGGAATTCCAATTGAGCTATTTCAAATCCCTAAAGATGATGTTGTTAAAGTGTTGCACTCAATATGTCCACAAATTTAAAACTCAGCAGTGGCCACAGGCCTAGAAAAGGTCAGTTTTCATTCCAATCCCAAAGAAGAACAATGTCGAAGAATGTTCAAACTATCACACAATTGCTTTCATTTCATACACAGCAAAGTAGTTCTTAAAATTCTCCAAGCAGGTCTTCAGCAGTGCCTGAACCATGATATTCCAGACGTTCAAGATGGATTTAGAAAAGGCAGAGTAAGCAGAGATCAAATTGCCAACATCTGTTGAGTCATCAAAAAAGCAAGAGAGTTCCAAAAACAATCTACTTCTGCTTTATTGATTATGCCAAATACTTTGACTGTGTTGATCACAACGAACTGCAAAATTCTTAAAGAGATGGGAATACCAGACCATTTGATCTGCCTGCTGAGAAATCTGTATGCATGTCAAGAATTAACAGTTAGAACTGGACATGAAACAATGGACTGGTTCCAAATTGGGAAAGGACTATGTCAAGGCTGTATATTGCCATCCTACTTATTTAACTTAGATACTGAGTACATCATGAGAAATGCTGGGCTGGATGAAGCACAAGCTGGAATCAAGATTTCCAGGAGAAATATCAATAACTTTAGAAATGCAGGGGACATCATCCTTATGGCAGAAAGTGAAGAGGAACCAAAGAACCTCTTGATAAAAGTGAAAGAGGAGAGTGAAAAAGCTGGCTTAAAGGTCAACGTTCAGAAAACTATGATCATGGCATCCAGTTCCATCACTCCATTTCAAATAGATGGGGGAAACAATTGAAACAGTAACAAACTTTATTTTAGGGGACTCCAAAATCACTGCAGATGGTGACTGCAGCCATAAAATCAAAAGACATTTGCTCCTTGGAAGAAAAGTTATGACAAACCTAGACAGCATATTAAAAAGTGGAGACATTACTTTGCTGACAAAGGTCATTGAGTCAAAGCTATGGTTTTTCCAGTAGTCATGTATGGATGTGAGAGTTGGACTATAAAGAAACCTGAATACCAAAGAACTGACGCTTTTGAACTTTAGTGCTGAAGACTCTTGAGAGTTCCTTGGACTGCAAGGATATCAAACTAGTCAATCCTAAAGGAAATTAGTTCTGGATATTCATTGGAAGGACTGATGCTGAAGCTGAAACTCCAATACTTTGGCCACCTGGTGGGAATAACTGACTCACTGCAAAAGACCCTAATGCTGGGAAAGATTGAGGGCAGGAGGAGAAGGGGACGACACTAGATGAGATGGTTGGATGGCATCACCTACTCAATGGACATGAGTTTGAGCAAGCTCCTGGAACTGGTGATGCGCAGGGAAGCCTGGCGTGCTGCAGTCCGTGGGATAGCAAAGAGTTAGACACGACTGAATGACTGAATTGAACCTATCTTTAAAAACTACTTAGTATTTAAATAAGTTTTGTTGTATTTATTATATGTGAATACCAATGGTACTGATACTGATTCCAATCAGCTAACAAGAAAGAATCAATATGAAAGAAAGCAGTTATAAAAGAAAGTATAGACCTAATCTTTTACTTAAAATAAATTACATAATTCTTGTGATTTGCTCTGATTAATAAAATTCAGGAGACACTAATTTTTATGTTTGAATATTGTTATATTAACATCAAATGCCAATTGCAAGTAAAACCCCTTTTCCATTAATGTCTAAAGAATAGAATTTCTTTAAATAGCTTCTTTTATATATCATTGTATATTCAGTTTCTATATATACTATTTTCCAGGGATTCCCTGGCGGCGCAGACTGTAAAGTGTCCGCCCGCAATGCAGGAGACCCAGGTTCAGTCCCTGAGCTGGGATGATCTCCTAGAGAAGGAAATGGCAACCCACTCCAATACTCTTGCCTAGAAAATTCCAAGGATGGAGGAGCCTGGTGGTCTACAGTCCATGGGGTCACAAAGAGTCAGACACAACTGAGCGACTTCACTTTCACTTTCATACAATTTTCCTAATAGATTATCTTAATTGTTAGAGATAGATTAATTCTGAAGCAACACAATTCAATTAAAAAATTATAAATTTCTAAAGTAGTGATTATTTTAATAGCAATAATAATCATGAGAAATACAGCTGTAATATACTATCGGCCATTTATTTTTAAGCTTAGACAGTTTAATGTTCTGTATATTTATTTTATGTATGTGTATATATATATACACACATATATATGGAATGACTTACAGTGGTATATGCATTTTTCATGATAAAATAAGATTTAAATAATATTAAAGTACTGAATATGCAAGATTATATGATTGTGCAGAATAACACAATTTGATATCTTCTCTGAATTGTTAAAAATTATCTCACTTTTTATTTTGTTAACATTTTTATAATATTTTTATTATGCTTCAACTTTTTTCCCATTCATATACTTTGGAAATTTGTGTGCATTATAGATAGTTTTATATTTTAAATATGACTGATTAGTTAGGCATTTGAATAT